>DWON01004479.1:0-16192 GCA_018251015.1 Phocides pigmalion okeechobee | reverse complement strand
GGACTCCTTTGATAACTAACATAAAAAGATAAACAAAGTTTTTGTTGGTGGTAAATATATCGCCTCTGCCTTAAAAACGGTTAACATCACGCGCCGTCCCGTTTGCAAGCACTGTAGGTAGGTAGGTACGCATAGGAGAATGCTCAATAATGTAAACATTTTTGCACCCACCTTCTGCTACTGAAAGCATTCCGTTTGAGTAATGGCTGCATAAATATAAGTACATTATAATGTAGACACAATTGAATTTTGAATATTTCATTTGAACATAATCTTTGGCACGTTAAAATGCGCAATATTTTTAACGAAAACTATAAAATAAAACGTTTTAAGAAATTTAAGGGAATATTTGTAAACATTTGTAATCAATTCTTCACTATAACATTGTATTGCCTAATAACGAATACTGAATAAAATAACGAATTTACTCGTACATACATCGTGACTTCTATATTTTTTGCTGTGCTATGCTGTCAAAGTATCCCGTCGTATACTGAGATTCCTAGATGGCGTCGCATTTATCAGATTATTTATAATACCAACATGAGTATACAAGGATGTAATTTATTTAATGGAAGTTTTAATAAGAGGTTTAAAATAGTACTTTTTAAGTAATTGAGCTTTAGGTATTAAGAGTAAGTAAAATGAAAACTTGTAAAAGTATAAACAATTTTTGATTGATATTTAACCTATTTTTTGAAAAAAAAGTGCATTAATAATATAATTATAAAGGAGCAGACAAATAAAGTGTCTGCTCCTACTGTCACACAAAATGAAGTTCAACCATAATAAAAGTTTCAACTTGTTGGATGGAATGGATGTCACTCGAACAAATTGGACTGCGACTTTATAACTTGGACTATGTCGAACTAGAAATGGCAATTCAAGAAAAATAAATGCACTAGTTTAAATATAAAACACAAAATCTTCACGAATATCTGTTTATTTATAACACGGGTGACCCGAAAAGTATAAATAAAACAAAAAATATGCGAATGTTTTTTTTATTTCAGCACTCTTGGTAACATGAGGTCTTTGCCAACCACAGACATACAGAATATATACGGAATCGGAGCCCTACCTGGACTCGAGCATAGGTGCCTATATATATGCATATAACAAATGAAAACGAAATAGAATAGTATTAAAGAATCGTAGTGGAATGTGAAAACGAAAATTAAGTTGAAAGTGATCGTTTATTTGATACAAACTTCATTGTTGACTTGACATGAATTCTTGTTAGATTTAATAAATATTTTTCTAATACTATATTCTGACTAAGACATAACACTAATTATAAAATATATAAAGCACCTGTTTCTATATGTAACAAAACTGAACTTCATTTATCGCTTTCTTGCTATATTACTAGATCCTGGTTGAGGTCTGTGTCGGTAACTATAAGTGTATCTACTCACCGAGATCGATTCATTGAGCCGTAACATAATATCTTTGTTATGGGTAAATTGTTGCCGAGTTAAGACCTTTACAGACTGCCACACAATCAACAGAGCGTGCCAAACATTAACATGTATACATACACTTGAAAAATCTTGCCCTCTGATATGTAGGTAATAAAGATTTTGAATCTTTTGTTTACGGTTCAGAATATCCCGATTGGAGCATTAGCTCACGAAATTAAATTTCTGTAACTGTAACCGACTTACCAAAAGAGAAAATTCCTCGTTTGATTTGTATTTTTTAATCATTTTAGCTTTATACAAGTGCAGTAGGATTGCAGTTATAAAAGACACAATGACATTGGTAAGTTCTGTTACGTATAAAATAAGGCGTTCCATATATTTTGACGAATTTATATTCGTCTATCTGTTTGTTCTTCATGCCCTACATTATTCATTCGATCGCCATGAAACTAGGAAATTGTTGCGTACATGCATATGAATTTAATCAAATTCAACAAATTACACTGTCACCAACAATTACGAATGAGAAACACTGATGAAGACGCCGTTCAAAGTTACCCTCCTAATTAAAAGTAATTTGCGCTGAGTAAGTTTTCAATGCTTTTATGGTTAGAGTGAACAATACTTTTTTGTTTCCCTGAATGGAAAACTCGCTTTATAAATGCAAGATGTGTTTCAGGAGTTCTGATGTACATTTTTTCTCCGAATATTTTTTATATCATAAATATATAGCTGGTTCCAAAACTTTTAATTTAACGTTTGTTATCTATTTTTATTGAATTTCTAATAATACGAGAACCTTTTCTTAGAATCATCTTATTATTGTGTAAGGAATTATTAGGAATATTTTAAAAACGTATATTTCTTTTTATTGTTAATAATACTTTTAGTTTTTGTGTTACAATTTTAAGCAATTAAAGTATCAAATTCCATGCGGATAGAATCTGCAACGTATTACTTAGTATATTTATGGCGTTCTGTGTATATTTTTTTGTGAAGCCACAGACACATTAAGTTGTAAGCTCTAGTTACATTTAGTAAATATAACAAAAAATATTCAACATTGCAAGCTTTTATCGATAGTAATAACCTTAATATTGTGTTTATCAGATTAAACAGCAATTCACTTGACATTATCTTGAATTATACGTTGCCGATTACAACTACAATGTATTAAATCCATTTGGATACATCAAATGAGAACACAATTGAGTACGAAATTTATTTACATTACGAAGCAAATTCAGGACGCGCATAATTGCAAATACCTGTGTTTGGATTATATTGTTGCGACATGATGGAAACAGTATGGTTCGACTAAAAAGGTAACATGTATGTTCCCAGATTTAGCGTGTTACATTTCAATGGAAAAATATGATTGCTGACTCGCATGATGATTAGTCTTATTTGTGGGTGAACTATTGTCCTAGTAAGCAGTAAGCCTTACTGTTGGAGCCAAGGTTATTATAATAAGGGGAAATAAAATCGTCCGAACACCACCATTGCCGAAGACCTTAAAACCGTTAGCTCCGCCATATTAAACGTATAGAAGAAGATCGTGCTAAGAAAAGGACATAATAGGTTCAATCTAATAATCTACATCGGCCATCACAAACATAGAGATAAGCTTGCGCAGGATAAAGCCAAGTGGCGAATTCCCATATTGGAAGCCAAGACGGACTTTGGGTCGTTGTATCAGAAAATTAAGAATATATGTCTGTTTTTTAGTTAGCAGAACCATGTGTTATTTATTGCAGTTTTGCATCCGTGGTCTACCGGGTTACCCCGAAGAAAGAGGTTATTAAATTTAAATAAAACACCATATTAATAGGACAAAAATAAAATGGAACGAAAGAGGTTATTAAAATTGATTAAAACACCATATTAACAAGCCAAAAATAAAATGGAACTTAATAAATAATAATTAAAATTTGTCGAACAAAAAAAAACAAAACAATGACGACAACTTTTATTTTTTATATAGCGGCCTGTACTATTTTTTATTTAACAAAAGAGGCTTCTATTATTTTACTTATCTGAGCCATTTTTACATTATTTTTCTCCAAAAAACGGTCATTTTACAAAAAATACACCAGACTGCATTTTTTTTAATATACTAATAGGCTTGCGTTTGGCTACTATCTGACCTGATCGAAAGTTATCTTCAACTATTTTACTTTACAAAGTTTCATCCATTAATTCGTAAGTGTTGATATTAGAGCACTGCTTATTACGTAATAACGTAAGATTAGAATCAGTGTCACAAAGATCAACCATTTGAAACAGTATTCCACGTACTACTGTTTCAAATGGATGATCGTTGTAACAGATATAAGCAATTATCTACTACATCATAATATCGTGTGTTATGAAATTCAATGTATAAATACAAAGAGCAATTTTAATAATTCTAATGTCAATAAATTATTTAACATGAAATAATCAATTAGCGTTCTTATACCTATAAACGTTTGATGTGCGTATATAAACAAAATTTTATAAAGAAATATAGAATTATATACGTTCAGACGTTACATATATGTAAATGGTGACTAGCAACAAAATACAGATTTAACTAACTTTAGATGTTAGGTTTCTTTGAGGTTTTTGGAAATTAATAATTTGGTCATAACCGACCGTATGTTTTATTATACGAGAAGAGTATCAAACGAACATGCCGGCCACCTGATGTTAAATATTCGCTGCTGCCCATGGATATGCAACTTAAACGGGACTTAAGTCCCTATTGAAGTAGATGGCAGATGCGTTGATAATCCTGAGAACTGAAACAATCGCCTCGCTTCTGAGTGTAACTTATAACCATACTGCTCTAACCGAAACCAAAGAGTTGTTTCACGACATTATGTATTAAGTTTGTAAATGCAATGTCTGTACAAATTTGTAATGAATATTCGTTCTATGTCACACTGAACCCAAATCTACCATTTTCTAAATTTTTTGTTGTATTCTTTATGTTCTAATATCTTAAAAACCGCTTGACCAATCTTGATGACAATTGTTATACCTACAGTGAGAACATATGATAACATAAATACCAAGCTATGTATGATTTAGATACACATTACGATTACAAAACGTAACTTAAAAATGTTATTGATTTATTTGTGATAAATTATTATTATAAAAATTTTAAATGCCTGGCCAAATGGACAGGCTACAGATACGAGTATTTGTCTAGGAAAATACGAGGTGAAACCATTAAAATATACTTAGACTTTCCATTGCTAAAAGCCACAGAGACCACAAAGGTCGTAACAGACAAGTCAAATAGCTCAATAAAGAAATAAATGTTCTAGTAAAGTTTACTTCGTTTGCGTTCAAGAGCTATTCAATTTCTTTAGTGCCTGAGAAAGCTTTACGAACGTGTTGGTAAGTATCTTACATTATTTTGTAAGTGAAGTTAGTACATTTTATGAGCTAAATTGAATAGTTATTGTACAAAATTCTAGGTACATGGTAAACAGAATAGTTATTCTGGTAGTTTGGTCAAATAATATTTAAGTTTGATACTACAATCTCAAAGTTATTTTGACATTCTCATAGATATTTAATGCTAATTAGTTAAATCGAAACATAGCGCCCCCAGATCCGAATCTTGTACAGATTGGAAATGACGGACATCGTTTTCTTTGTTCTATTTCATTTTGGTGTTTGGGTACTTGGTATACATGTCGACCTTATCGTATTTTACACTTAAAACCAATACCAACATTACTTTTTTCATAAGACATATAAAAACAATGGAATGTGAACATATATCAATGCTTTAGTAACATATTTATAACAATTCTAATGTTAATTGTCATAAGATGCGAGTGAATATATTTTACACATATTACTGACATAGCAAAAGGAGGCGACTCAGTCTTGATATCTCGGCTTCAAAGTCCCGAGCAGCGATTTTTTCAGTTGTTCCACACTCTTTGGGATGGCATACGAGAATTGTCAACCGATTGTAATAGGAATTATGTTTAATTATTTTTTTCCTTTTCACTCACAAATTTAAGCCAAAATGGGCGCGGTCGGGAAATCGATGGACGACCGCTGGTTCTCAAGAGCTTCCGTGCTTGGAGGCACGTCCTTGGTATTGTACAGTAATATGTGTGCCGAATGATAATGATAAATGGAAATTTTTATACGCTGTCATCCACAACTCCATCGCATTGGAGCAGCGTGGTCTAGTATGATTCAGACCTTGGCCAGTTGTGATGAAAGACTCTTGCCTCGAAGTGAAAAAAATAAAAGATTTAAATCCAGTTCAACATTACGTTGATTACATATTCATCCGTTATGTTATTATGTCAAATTTACATAGAAATGAAACATTGCCCGGATTTTATTTGTTTTTGTTTATGTAACTTATTTTTATCTACTTCAAAGCTTCCAATCATAGTGTCTATACCCCTGGTCCACATGAGCTTTATATCACGCTATATTATGTTGCAACTAAGAAATGCCATTAAATATTATAACTTTTAAAACAATATTTTTCATACAACATATTGGTTATATCGTTTATAGCTGACGTCGTAGTTTATATTTCGCATATAAATCCGCATGTTACCACTAATTGACTATAAAATAAACTACTAGACTGTTTCATGAACATTTTCGTGGAATCAATATTACCAAGAAAACATATACCTGGTTTACAGACCGCGCAGTGTTATCCACTTTCATTTAATATTGCATACGGTAATTGATTTATTGATTCCGTAGCGCGCTACACTAACTACGTTTTCCACTTAATGTTATTCCCATATTATTTGGTACTCTCAAATGTACGGACTGTGTTTAACGGGCATGAAATAATTAACAGTTTTTATCACAGACAGTGCCAGTGATAATCTAATGTTCAGAATTATGTGCGTATTAAGCATTTATTTTCATCTGCGTGAGTCCTGAACAAAGTCTTAGCCAAAGGACACTTGACCAACGTAGTCGACCCTAGTTCATACTCTTTTTATTTTGAAAATATAGTGTACTCAACACTAAGATAAAAATGAGTGTTTATCAAAATAGTAAAACAAAAACATTGGATTTTTTAGGAAACCAATCATTTACTGTAGATACGCAGAAATACAAATAAGTTCGTGGTATACGTTACTCAACTTTATAATATGTACTATGTATCAGTACTTCTACTATCTATATTTATACATATAATAAAACTGTAAGTCATCGCTGTCTGTACATGGCATATATATATATAATCATAATGGAGTGCCTTTAAATACGCAAGAGAACCCAAAACAATGTATTTTGGTTTTGTGTATTTGACTGCATGTCTGTATATATGTATATGTGTGCACACTCATCTCGGAAACGGCTTATCCAATTTGAATAGTTTTCAGGATTATATTGCGGTGGGCTTCACTTAACATTTACTATTTTTTAATTGAAATCGGTTTAAAAATAAAGAAGTTATGTCAATTTAATTCAATCATCACCAATTATAATAAAATTTTATATCTTACTATGTACTTTATGTTAAAATATGAGTCTGCGTTTGCAGCTGCAGAAAATGATAGATAAAATTCAAACACCAACAAACAAAAGAAAATTTATGCACGACGCCGACTGAAAGTGGCTAGCTACACGCAAGGTATTAATAGATCTCTTTTGATAAAGAACATATGGGGAAAAGTAGTTTCTTATTAGTTTCATAAAAATGATTTCTCGGAAAAATACCGACACAAGTTTGATATGCAAACATTGTGTCGGAATCTGATAAATAAATGTTGAATATATGTGATGAACATCAATATAAATGTTGCTGTAAGCTACGTGCTGAATATTCGTAAGATAATCGTGAAAACACGAACGAAATTGCACGTCGAATTGAAAAACATCACGAAATAACGAAAAGTAGTACAGCATTAAAACCAAACAGTTGTACCCACAGTTAATGGGAAACAAAAATAACTCGACGCTTATAACGTACAAATCATTAATTTGAAATGTACACTGAAACAACGCAGTCACGTGGAAGAGAATTAGGGATTTTTTATCAGTCGGCGTCTGGCAACACCCCCTCTGTTGTTATGAGTAATTACACGGCCGATATTTGAAGTGGAAAATATCTACATATAACAATCGATAGCGGCATTACTGTTAAGTGGCAATGTTACTCAACCCAGCTCTCGTATGAAAAAATGTGTCATACTTTTTTCGTAATTTCTCTGCTCCCAGTAAACGTTATAGAAGACGAACGTATTACGTCATATCGAACATATTTTGACTGTCTCATATTGAGTTGTATTATCTTGATTTATCTGTTCGATTTTCATGAAGTAACTGTTTCACTAGAACTACTATTTTCGCATGCAATGAAATATAATGGCGATGTAAGATTTATCATTAAGCTTTACAATTTTGGCAACAGTAATAATCGCCGAATGTTGGTTGGAATGTCAACCTAATTAGTCTTTTTCAATGCCACCTTTTTGCAAGAAAAATAAATGTGCCATAGAAAAAATCAAGTCCAACTGCTAACCAGATTTTTTCCATCCTGGTCAATGTGTGCACCACACGCTATCTCGCAATTTCAACGTTTATCGGTGGAAAGAAATTTTTAATCAAATGTTAACTTTCTTATACAAACTTATTCGGCTTCTTACATGAATATTAAAATAACATCAAATATTTTATTGAAGTAAAATAGAACCAAGTTTACAACCCACGAGTGTTTAATAAAAATCTAAGAGAAAATTATCTAAAGGTTTTTATTACGTGCTTAGAGAAGGAGACGCCGAGAAAAGGTAATGTGTTATACAATACTGTTCTACAAAGCTTAATAATAAGATCTGGAGATTTGAGATTCCAAAGCGCGTCAAGAACCTATTCGTTTCAACGTAAACGATGAAATTAAATATTAAGGTGATCGACTGATCTTAGTTTGCGATTACATATGTACTAAGTGTAATCAGTTTTTTTTGAAAACCTCTTAATATAATAACCACCCAACGTCCGTTGTTCAGCTAACGGAACCTTCAGTGTTAACGTCATGGTGGTGCTATATTCTAACAATTCATGGATATAATGTGAAGAATTTATCGATTTTAAATATAATATGAAGAATTATTGATGTTACGTAATAGAAATTATTTTAATGGTTTGATTAAAACTTTGTACCACCTATCTACATAAATTTGAAAATTAAAACAATATCTTCAAATAATATATCATCCAATATGTTTGAGCCATTACCGAAAAAGCTGTAAATTTATAAATATATGTCATTTAAAATCTTAAAAGTATATCACTGTCATCTGAAAATAAAATAACAAGTCGTACCTCAAGATGTTTGACTTCACCTCACTTAACACACAGTCATAATCTCACTCGTTTTGCAAAATATTTGCCATAAATAATTAAATTACAGTCTTTCACATCGAGGGTTCGTACTTCGAATCTCTGTCTCCATTTTTGAAGTTATTCATATATTAGAAATCAATTATCACTTGCTTTAAGAGAACCTTGTATACCTAAAAGTTTTGTATAAAATTTTCTTAAATATGTTAAGTCCAACGATCTCATACCGAAGGAAGATCCGTGACCAGCAGTGAATTGATGACTTGAAGTGTTATTTCGTTGTACCGACTCATTTGTGTCTTGTAAACATAGATGAGGTAACTCACGTGTATAAAAACTCCAAAAGAAACTTGTAGAGAATTTGGGAAAGCAAAAGTAAAACAATATACATATAATCATGATAATAGCGTAGTCGCTACAAGTTCAATATTGTTAGAAAAGTTTGTTATCCGTTACACGCAATCTAGTGAAACCAGGAAATCTTCAATACCTTAGGGACTTATTACAACAGTTCTTGTTTTCTTTCTCGGCTCATATTAAACAGTGTGAGTTATCCTAAATTTTAACCAACACTGTTGATGTAAACGTTATGTGAAAGAAAATAACCTAACTTAAAAAAGGGCCTTCCTCGTGCCACATTAGTTATTGTACCTATTGATCTTTTATGTAGTATTTTATTTTCGGTTACACAGATCCAAATAATAAAATAAAAATTAGATTGCTTGTTGTGAATCAGGGTGTTAAAGTAATAGTGTTTGTGAGTAATGTCGTCGCTACAGACAAAAGCGTCAAGGAAAAGATTTGAATATTGCGCCCCCGAAAGAATTATGGTACTTATTTTTTATGATTCGTTCAGGCACTGATGTAATCGAGATAAAGTTAGTAATAATGTCGTGTTTTTATGTAAACGCTAAAGTGGAGCGCGCTACCTCCACGGTTTATGTAGATCGTAAGTCGACAAAATTAAGCAACGCATCCAGAAGTTTGATGGGTGACCACTAGTTGCAACATTACATGCTTCTCTTTAGGAAAACGTTAAGCCCCGGTTGTTATCGACAGACGGCAGTCATTAAAGCTTTTTAGAGGAGAAGTATGTGGTTTGAAATAATCTTATACTCGTAGATGTCTTGACCATTCACTCTAATCTCCACCATTTTGCAACAGAGCAATTTGATAAGACGATGCTATAGATCATAAATCTGGGCATGAGTCTGTCCTCACAAACTCATGGCCTTAGTGGTAAAAATGGTTGCAACCAGCTAAAGATAATATGCTCATGCTTCTGACGGTTCAGTCGGTATAAAAACGGATAGTATGTCGTATGAAAG
The DNA here is from genome assembly GCA_018251015.1 of Phocides pigmalion okeechobee. Classification (NCBI taxonomy): domain Eukaryota; kingdom Metazoa; phylum Arthropoda; class Insecta; order Lepidoptera; family Hesperiidae; genus Phocides; species Phocides pigmalion. The sequence goes on along the minus strand of DWON01004479.1, from coordinate 6,105 downwards.
AACATTAGCTTTCTGCGCGTGTAGCCGAGTTCTCAATGATACTCGCTTGGCGGAATCATTTAATATTAGATATTTTCATTCAATACTTAAAATGTTAAAGTTCAACTCAGGAACGATATATACATCAGAAACACGTATCTCAGTTAAAGTGTAGATTGAAGTTACATTTTTATTAATTTTCAATAAATCATTGTAAAGCGATTTTTAGCATGCACCTTCTTTCATCTAAACACTGTCAATAGCCTTCGAATAAAATGATTGTGACAGATAAACGGACGAAATAAATATACCCGATAGTATAAAGGTGTCCATTAATCCCTTTCGACAAGACAGCTTCGCAGATTCAATCTGCTGTGTCGGTCCCAACGCAGTAATTGCGAGAAACAGCAATGATTTTGGCGCAACGCATAAATAATTCTGTCAACTTGTGACAGGTCTAGTCTCGCCATCAAGGATCTCACTGTAATCCATATAAATCGTTTATTATATCCGAGTAGAATTCTCATTGTTGTAATGTGATCCGAATTATATCCTCGGACGTTAATAATCTGGAAGGATTAGCTAGAATAGGTTTCCATTACTAATAGGAACTGAACACACGGAAACTGGTAAATTGTTTTCGCTACCATTAAATTATTGCTATATTTTATAAGTAAACCTTCTTAGTATTTTTGTTATAGTTAGGTTTAACAGTAGTTATTACAAAACTGAGTAAGTATTTATGTTAAGCCTAAAGATTATAAAAATAAGAAGTATTCAAGTAATATATTTTATTTAGTAATAACAACAAAAGAAGATCTACCAGAATATAGTGCAATGCTTACTTTACGTAGCAGTAGGACTGCTTATTATTAAACTAGCCCAAATTTGTATACAGATGGCTGTCGTAAGCAAGAAGGATAATGCATCGAGATATACGCTAAGTGTTATGACACTATCTTGTAAATGAGCAGTGACAAATAATAGATATACCTAGCTAGGTTGTTTAAGCATTATTTATTAAAGTTTGCATAACTGAACAGCTTATGCTAGTATAATTTAAAATATACCCTAATGTAATAACTACCTACACATTAACTTTTGGCTTGTATATTGGAGAGTTGAGAAGGGTTCAGTTCTGTATAAAAATATTAAATAAAAAGCAAAAAATACAGCTGTCACACCTTCGTTGATAAAACATACGTGACTTCCGCAACGATGAAAATGTGGTAACATCGTAAATCAACTTCTTTATAGGTAAACTTTTGCGCCATACCAAAATAAGGCCACAGAAAGTGATGCGGAAAATAATCCTGATTCAAATAATTGGCTTCAGCTGAGAATGCCATTTCAAATTACCGCTTCCGAATAATTCGGTATTCACCAGATAAATAGAATAGGTACACATCCGTGTCCCCATTGGCTAGTTTCGTCCGGGAAATTAACGATACACTAAAATCTGTCCAGTAGACGGTTGTAATGTAATGCCTACAGTAATCCGTTGCGAATACAATACCTCCATAATCACGACTTTACATTTTATAAGCCATCTTGTGATTATATGTTGACATTTGTTTAAAATCATACGATGTAGGTATTCAGTGAGTCGTAAATTTTCTTGAATGTTTTAGAATAACACTGAAATGTTGCTACATCTACTCGACCAAATAATAATAATTGTAAAATAAAACGCGGCTCTTTGTTTATTTTAATTAATCAGTTTTAAATATCTGTCTGAAATATCAATATAACTGATGAAAATTTCAAGCGTATAATGTGTATTTGTAAAATAATTAACCATGAAAACTTTTTAAAATTTGTGTTTAAAAACACCTTACCTGAACTAATTTCGTAAGAACTTTGTTTGGAAGTATTTCTTCAAATAGTGTAATACTCGAAAACCTGGCGTGGAGGTATGGCGTGAAAGAAAATCAATCATTATATTTATCAGCGTTTTCATGTACAACAGAAAGATTAGCTAATCACATTACTACCTACGTTGCATCGTAAACAAAGAATAAAGTTACAAAGACCTACACGATCTGTATCTTTGAACCATATAACACGAAAAATATTCCAGCGAGAACATAGCTATTGTCAAATAATATAATCGGTACAGAGAAATAATAAATCAGAAAGCCAAGTTATTAACAAAATATATTTCAATGAGCAATCTTCTGGTCTGATAATTTCACAAGCCGCTATATTACCTAATTGTACAATATTTAGCAATATACCTATTTGTGCGGCTACGATCTAATTAACCTGAACGTAGATGAATCGTAATTTGACCAAATGTTGATAGGATAATTTTATAATAAGGAAGAGAATGTTATTTCGTACAGTTTTAATGAATTCCCTTTTATTTAACTTATGTTTTTATTGAAGTAAAAGTTCCTAGGAGCGATTTAAACGAAATGTTTAGTCTGATCTTTTCGTACGGAAATAACGTACTTTTCCGGATGGAGGTATCTGTCTAAAGTTCAATATTGTTCAGATTTTATCGTTCATAAGCATTTATGATTTTTTACTTTCTAAATTTAATCTTATGTAATAATTTGAGCAAAAAGTGGTAATATTATGGAATTTACGATTTTAAACTGATATTATCGCGGAATCCATACATTATGTTATTTATATTAAGGATTTCGCCCTGTTTCGCCGTGACCACGAGCCATGCAACTGGTTCGAACTATCGACAATTAAAAATCAAAAATTTAATCGTGAGTACCCGGTACATAACATAATATTATGGAATTATTGGATAAATAAAAATATTATGTTAAAATGATTACATTTAAATTTATGGTATTTTTGTCAATATTAAGTTACAAATTGTTCAACAAATGGCGTTAGCAATCAGTGTTATTAAACAACTTCACAGATTACATAGCGAGGTTATGAACAGCAGGCGATTAAAATAAAATGTACATAATGACAGAAGGTTTTTTAGGAGTATGAAACAACAAGCGATCGTGCAATCCGCCTTTTATTAAGTGGTTACTATCGCCCAATAACATTTGTCGGTTACAAATGTTTCATGTGGAAGAGGAGTCCCACCTGAAGTTGGGCATAGAGGTGTTGCTAGTCTTGAAAACTGAAATGGCCACCTCCTATATAAGTCGTTCAACAAACAGCTATTTTACATACATACGTGGAATTGTAAAAATAAGTTGTAAACTGAATTAGTTATAGTTTAAGTATTTTAGTGCATCTTTAATTTTTCGGACGGTAAGGGTTTTTAGGGGTCGTAAATGATAAGATTAGAATAAATATTTTCAAGCATGCTGTTAACAGATGTTTTAACCGATAGGGAATAATTTTGTAATAGTAGGTAACGTAATTATAAGAAAGGGTCCTGGAGGACAGTCCTTAACCCGAATCGATGTAAGACAGACCTCTGCTCATTTTCAATAAACTTACACTACCACGGCTACACTTACAAGCAAGACAACCTTCTTAATCGTCAGAAGTCGCAGTGTATCTACAAGCGAGTTACTATAGATTGGACTTCAGTCTTGTCTGACATTGTCTGTAGATGTCCATGGGTACATTGACTACTTAACATCAGATTATTTGCATAATCTTTACTACTCGTCTCACATAAAAAAAATGTTCTACATGGGTTATATATTCTATGAATTACTAATTGTTATCATATACCTGTTCGTCTGTGAATATTAATCTTGGTTTCACTTCATTTAGTTCAACATTTTTGAGTTCATCTTTTTCTACTTCAGAAAACTCAGCGGTTACTGATAAATCTAGAGTGTCGCTATCCATTCTACGTTAAAATTTATGATTAAAGGTAAACTTATCAACTTTATTATGAAAGAGTTACTTATTGATTAAACAACCCTACCTAACCAACTAGATTAATTGTAGCAATTTTCGATTTAAAAGGGGTACCATACAAAGGGTTGATTCTGAGTGTTGCCACGACAAATATTTATACGTATAATAAAACTGTAACTGATCGCTGTCTGTACATGGCATATATATTTAAAAAATGGGGTGCCTTTATACACGTAAGAGAACCTAAAACAATGATTTTTAATTTTGTTTGTTTGTCTGTATATCTGTATATTTGTGCACGCTAATCTCAGAAACGGCTGATCTGATTTGAAAGTAGTTTTCAGGATTATGTTGTGATGGGCTTCAATTAACATTTAGTGTTTTTTCTTTGAAATTAACTAACAAATAAAGAAGTTATGTCAATTTATGTCAATCATCACTGATGAAGTCGTGGGCACAGCTAGTTTTTACAGAAAATAATTAAATCATGAGAATTATAACCAGGCATACTCGGTATTTTAAATACAGACAGATGACACGAAATATAATTAAGGTTGCAATGAAGCTAAAGCGTTAGCTAGCGACAAGACGCTATTACGGTATGCATTGTTAATGACTCTTAGAGACCGATCATTCATATGTTACAGTATAAGTACATCGGGAAGCATGTAGTGCTTGACAACGTATTACAAACAGGGTTTATAGTAAGCCTGTTCATTCTCGGCAGTCTATGGTACATTTGGTGCAAAAGCAGCCTTAGAAGACTGCCTGCTACACCATACCGTGATCGTACAAGGACTTTCGCAATGTATTGACGATCTATTGAAAAGAAAATCATATTTTTAGCTAAAACTCAATACACTACTTTGTAATTAGTATTTAAAATGAAAAAATAGACGATAAGATAGATAAAAGTTATAAACATTAGCATAGAAGAAGAAATACGGAATAGTAGAAAATACATATGACTTGATTATTATCATCGTAATATTAAAGACCTGTTCTTTGGTGAAAACTAATCTGGCGCAAATAGTTTTCTCCTTTTCCTCCGGTTCGGTTTCTGCAGGTGCTTCAATATCGAGGCTTTCGTCAGGATTCATATTTTTATTTTACTTTTAATGAAATTTTATGAAACGCCTATTTAGTTGACAAAAATTGATTTCTACCACAGAATAAATATTCACTACACAAGAAGAAAGAAGTAAAGAATTAAAAAAAAACCTTTTTAATTCTTTAATTTTCACTACTTTTATCTGAGTGGCTGATTTTGTCGCCGACTCAAATAATTAGAATCTAAGGATGACATGACAATTATGGCTGCATTGACAATCAAAATTCGAAAACGAAAGACCGCCACCGACGGGCGCCGCCATGTTTTTGTTTGTACGATTTGATTAGGTTAGAATCTTGTAATCGACGCCGTTGTATTAATCTTAAAATACTTGTTTAAAACATATTAACCATGAAGTTAGTAAGATTTTTGATGAAACTGAGCCACGAAACAGTAACTATCGAGCTTAAAAATGGATCCGTCGTGCACGGGACGATCACCGGCGTCGATGTAGCTATGAACACACATTTGAAGGCTGTTAAAGTAACGTTGAAAAACAAAGAGGAGTTGCAGTTGGAGACGTTAAGTATACGCGGGAATAACATTAGATACTATTTACTGCCGGACAGTTTGCCTTTGGAGACGCTGTTGATCGATGACGCTCCTAAAGGACGAGGTAAACGTGAGGGTTTCCCAAGAGGCGGGACGAGAGGCGGTCGAGGCAGAGGTCGTGGCGGGCGCGGCGGCCCGAGAGGCGGTCGAGGTGGTCGCGGACGTGGTCGTCGGTAACTCCTGGTTTATTCTCAATTTGTGGTCGGCGAGTGTTAACCAAAATCTACGTCCAGTGTACGTTTCGCATCAAGAGTTTAGTTTTAAGCCGTATTCCAATGTATCAGTTAAGCTAATTTCGTAATACAGTCATTTCCAAAATGTTGGTTGTTTTATTTCAATTAATGGTTAATAATTTGATGAAAAAAGTATGACTTTTCTTGTCTCTTTTATTTACATAATATATGGCTTTAATCGTTAATCAAGACGAGCCAAACTCGCGACTTTGTTCATAGTTTTAAAGTAAAAGTAGTGTTAGGACTTTTTTGTCACTCATTTGGGAAAATGCTTATTCTTATAAGTTGCAAGTCCTTAACTTGACTTCCACCTCAAACCTAGCCACCGTATTTTGAGAGAAAAATAAAATAAAATTATTTTTTATGGTTCTTTTCATACATTTTTTTTAATTTTCAATTTTTTTAGTTTTATATAGCGATTTTCTGATAACTCCC
>DWON01004478.1:0-16194 GCA_018251015.1 Phocides pigmalion okeechobee | reverse complement strand
TTAAAAGCGTTAATCGTAAGCAACTATTATATAACAAAATTTATAAATTCCAAGATGATATTATTTGAAAATCGTATAATAAGATAAAATGACAGAAAATTGTTACATTATGTATGTACGATTTTTTTAATAGAAACATCTATGAACGCGCTCATTTATATTTTGAAAACGTAGCAAATGATCGTGCAGACCATCTCATGTTAAATGGTCTTTGCAGTCCATTGATATCTACGTCTAACTTGAAACAAGGTTGACGTCATACATAGACGCTTTGTTATTCCTGGGGACTGAAATAGTGGTTTCGCTTATAAATGTAGCTGCCCCACCTCTCCAATAGAAACACAATTACCGATTTACGGCGGATTACGATGGCAACGGTAGTACCACTCCAGTCGAAATGTAGTTCAACCACCTTGCTCTGGTATGAATTATGTTCGGCACATATTGTGTGACAGCAAACGGCATAATATTTTCACATGACGACATTCCTCCTTGCCTTAATCCTCTACTCTTTATTTCTTTGTCTTGTATATAAATTTGGAAATATTAATAGTAATAAGAAAATATTTCTTATACAGTTTTTTCCATTATATCTTACGCCACATTGAATAAATGATTTTATTTAATTACAATCTCTTTCAAAATACATAGACTTCGATATTTGACTTTGTTCGTACATTTTATGACAAAGAATTTTCTTTATTGTTAAGCAGTTAAAAACAAAATTATAAAAGAATTTACGTTCAACTAGAACATTACTTATTCCCACGCATTCGCATTAAACACGATAGGGGTGAAAAAACCCGCGTTAATGATCACAAAAACTAGTAAAACTCGCAATAAATTCTAGGCTTAACTGCCTCAAATACATTAAGAGCTGACCTGACTGTCCAGTCCATAACGAGATAAGCTCAGACTGGTCTAAGTCTAGGCACGTTCCAAGTTTAGAAATCTAGTCTGCGGGCTATTCCCACGCGTTTGTTAGCGGCTCCAACTTATTCAATCTAAATGCAATATCGTGCGATAACAGATTGCATTTTACAAGTTTATTTTAAACTTTGCAAGCTCATATTAAATTTGCTCTGAGCTATTTTGGTAAAGACTAATGCGATATGCAAAGTAAGTTGTCTCATATAACTTCTTATACCTACTACATAGTGGTTAGTACATTCACGGTTCTTCTGTAGCGAGACTACCAGGCAACTGGTGTGAAACTGAAACTGAAACAATAATTGCATTTCTTTGATGATGTGGCTTCCGGCTCACTTACATTCAACGACTATCTTAGTCCTTAGAAGTAGCAACGCATCTGCAATCAACTTTCTAAGTGAAATTCCTGTTCCACGGCTTATAGTGACTACTTACTATCAGAAAAAATACATCCTAGGTAGCTACTTGGCTACCTAAAAATATATTCAACCCTATTTATTTGGGAACTCATCCCAAAGACAGTAATGTGCATGCAGCATTTTATTTTTAAGTTTGTTTTTTACCCTATATATACATATCAAGTTATTGAGTAACATGAGACGTAAATATACGTCATAGACAAAATTTTTACGGATTTCAGACGCAACGCCTTCAACATAGGAACGGCCATAAAAGAGCAAAACAAATGTTCAAAGGCTAAACGTACGTTGGGAATACAGAAATGTTACTGAAACGGTCAACACGTACGGAAGAGCAACAAAATTCACCAGCTCTTTGCTACGTTAGACATAAAAGTGGCCAATTTTAAAATCCTCTTATAGTTTCAGAGGTGGAAGTTTAACGGAGGTTTGAAATAGAACCGCATTGGAATATATATGTTTTATATATACATATGTGGAACCTATTTATGTTTTAAATATCTCTCCAGAGATTACTGTTGTGGGTCTAACATATTTTTTATCTGTGGCAATGCACATTTTTTATCGGTTGTATGTATGATCTATATCTATTATGATGATCAGTGATAAAACTATATCTCTCTTTGTTTTTTTCTTTCTTTCTTTCTCTCTCTCTCTCTCTCTCTCTGTCTTATATGCGATATCAATATCGGCAAATTGTTTCGCTAAATAGTAACGTTAAGGTTTTTTTTCTTTTATAATGAAAATATTTTTATTACAGTGTATAATTAAAATGTGCCTTCGAAAAATTATATGTGCATATCCGGGGCTTAAACTCGGAACTCCGCTTATTAAACGAATAGTCTATTCCTGCTTAATAGACATAACATTGTATTGTAAATATTCAATATAATACTTGAGCATCTCAATAGTAGTACATTAGTTCGAACAGAAAATGTCTCAGAGAGCATCCATCCACACATCCTTACGCCATTTCTCCAATAACACGTCCCGTAGTCCATTATCGTTAGATTTCGCCAGTTCCATTCGCTTCACGATAAAACCCATTTGTCCTCAGGGTTAATGCTCCAAATAGAGCTAAAATATTAACTCACCCGACAAATATTATTTAGACTTTGAGAAAAAACGTATTTGATGTTTTTTCAAGAAACACTTTGTAAAAAATAGGTCTAAAGCTCCATTTCGTTTTTCTGTACCGTGAGTAGATTAATTTATAAACAGACGAATTAATACAGACAAGTAGACAATCACCAACTACCCATTAAAATATATAATATATTCCCGCCGCACATTCGTGTTACATAAATTTAAGTTTTAAAATATTATTTATGTATAGTATTGTAATTTTTATATTTCTATTCTATTGTATAGCATTATCGTGTCTATGGGCCTTAGTAGCCTGAAATAAATAAATAAAATAAAATAAAATAAAAAATATAAATATATGGGATGAACATGAACTCAATTGAAAATCATACAGATATATGTAAAGTAGACATTATGCTAAAATATTACTTAAATTTATGAAGTTTAAGTAATATTTTTTATTATGGAAAAACTATAACTCGGCGAGGAGGGTACTATCGCTGTATTCCTAATTCGCTGCGAAAAAAACTATATTCAAATTTAAATACTTTATTTCATTATTAAGGGTACAACGTAAAATCTGTTCATTGGCTTCGAGTACTCTGCGGCAAAGGTTAAACAGTAAAAAGACCATCTTTCATGAGGAGAAAAAAATTGTCTTTCATTCGGTGCCATATATAACTACATACATTTATAAATGAAGCTACCATCTTACTCCTCATTAGTAATCATTTAACTTAATTTTGTTTGAGGCAAAGATTGGACGTCTACTTTATACAGAGACTATTTAACATAAAGCAACAAGTATTTCACAAGCAATGATCATCATTCGGGGCACATTCTATCCGAATGGTTAATGACCCTTCAAAGGATGTGTCCAAACAATACCACTTACAATCCACGAAATATTCAGTAAAGCCGGCTTTGTAACTAAATATTACTACACATAAACTCGCCTACGTAACGGTCGACACGAATATATAAAAGCAAATATCTCAATATATTGTTCTCTACTTATTCTTAGAAAAGTGAAAGAAGACAAATGAAGCCTGTTTCTAAGTCGAAGGCTCCAACAATTCCGTTGCTCTAAAATATTGAAGACAATTTGTGAATCTTTGAAGTCTATTTACACAAGGAGAACTGTGTATTTCGTTCAATTCTACGAACAGATTTAAGGGAAATTTAGGGTCAGAAAATACATTTAAACGAATAAACTTATGAATATATGTATCCATTAATTTTAAATGTACTTGAAATATGTATATTTATGTATATAATTTAAGTATATACTATATAGCACAAGTATATAGTAATATTGTACAGGAATATGGCCCAAAAGATATAATATCACTTGAGATTAATAAGGAAGACCGTCCCAAGGCTTTGTCGTCTTTTCCTGCAACTATTTTCATTTTTATTTTTGTATACTAGCAGAATAGCAAACGAGCGTGTAATCTACCTAATGTTGGCTTATATACTTGGCTCATATAGCTTATATGGTTGTAATAGCCTATGGATATATACATAATATGTACATATTATGTCTAACGTCAAACAGAATTGAAGTCCTATGTGAGGTTATACCCCAGTACGGTTAAGGACTAAAATTCTCGCTTCCAAGTGTAACTGGCAACCACGCTGCTCCAATCAGAACACGAAAGTTGCTTCACGAAGGATTATGAGGGATGCAGTGGTATCTCCCCGATCGAACCACAATTCTATCATCTATCAAAGTATATATTAATTCATTTTCGGAACATGCTAAGGATTAAAATGTAAATCATAATATTACGAGTACTATTTACGACATGATTAAAATATTTTTAATTCGAAAAGCAACAAGAAATTAATGAAAGCAGTAGATAATTAAAACTTGGTCTTTGTTTAACGATCTCAGACGGTTCACTGAAAAAACCAATCTTCTCTAGACTACAGAAATTGCAATACAAACAAAAACGCAATACTGGTTAAAAAACGTAGAGCGCACCTGAGAGAAAATTTGAAGAATTTTCCTACATAAAAATAATTAAGTTCCGGCCACGAGGTGAAAACTCGAGAAAAATTCGAGTGACGCCTTAATAAACCCCACATTACCTCCGCATCGAATTAATACACGCTCCAGTTGAGCATTTTCTTTCCGTAAGTGCCTAGGGCTGGTGGCTTTATTTTTTTTGTCGATAAAACTCATCATAATTATAAGATCATCAACATAATTGTGAAGATCATCGAGCTATTAATTTTCCGCTGCTAAGGACGAATTTCGTCTCAGAATGAAAAGAAATATACTACAGCTGACCATGCTGGTCAAGAGCGGATAATATATACTTCAGACATCTTTATAGGGTAGATCGATTAATCTACCATTAGCATATGTCAACAGTTTCTCCCGTCACCGCAATATCGCCGTGACGACAAGCCATGCAACTCGTTCGAAATATCGACAATTAAAAATTAAAAATCGTTAGTTGTGAGTACTCGGTACATAGCAAAACGATACCAAAGTTTAAAGATTGGTTAAGTATATTTTAATATCAAAACTTAGTGTAAACAACACTATCGACATAAGCCAGCAATTTCCCAACATCCCTAGCAGCTAGAGAGCGTCACGTTCTCGTACTCAAGGTATTTCTCATTTAGGCACACAATCTATGCACCACGCTACACTGTTACTGACAACGAAAAATGCGGGATTCTCACGAAAGAATACTTTTAGAGACAAAGGAGAACAAAAGTGGAGCTGCATGACGAAAATACAAGTTGCGATGCAGTATCATTATGAGTAACCCACATTGTTGCTATGACTCCAAACGGTAATGACAAATAGTTTCGAAAAAGGGGGAAGAAGAAAATGTGACGAAAAATGTGACGTCACAGGACATTAAATGTCTTAGTCGAAATTGATAATTAGTAAAAAAAATTGAGTAACGATTCTCAAATATGAACGGAAATGAAAAAAAAAATGATACCTACAAGATTGAAATTTTGATTAGGTTTTCACTATTCTAATTCCGATGGATATTTAGAGTCGCTAAGATTACGAGATTTTAACTAAATCATTACCTTTAATGAGCTAAAAGTAGTCTGTTTCTAATTTGAAATAAATGAGTTTCCCGATCGATGAAACATCACCTGGTTGAGTAGGTAATTTGATTATCTAAGCGAGTTGAGTGTCGGCTCTGGTCGTTGATTTTATACAATACAAACAATTGTGGGTCTTATTCTAAAGAAATAAACTGCGTCCTAGATATAGGACTATCTAATAGTATCAATTTAACTTCAGCAGGATTGTCTCAGTCGTAATGGTCTATTATGCTGGAATGTAGACCAAAACCGGCTCGGAATATATTATGGAACCTAAACATATTATGAGCCGGTCGTAAAATGTGCCGTAAACTGATGAAAAGGGAATTATTCCATAATATTCTCAAAATTAAAGTTTTAGGAAGACATCGTAGCTCGACTTCGCTATTACCGTCATGACTGTCTACCTTATGAAGACGGTTTTAAAGCCTGTGTTCTGATTTTAGGAGTGTCATAAGGGAGATAGAAGAGACTTTCAACAAAGCCCTTAGAGATAGGAACCTTACGTCTTCAAGATATTTGAGGTTGATCATAGACTTTCATGGACGTTATTACGTACCGAGTCATCATATGCAAAAGGGATTGGAGGCTCCATTGCTACTTCCTATAAAAACTACACGAAAATATATTGATCCAAAGTATTTTTGAGTAACTATTGCAAAAATCCTATAAATTTTCTAGAGAAATCACTTTATGAAGTGTTCCCATTACAGCAAGATTGTTATGTAGTTCAGGACTTGATCATAATGGACTTCTAATGCTGGAATTTGGAGCAAGAAGCTCTCGGAATATATTACGGAATCTAGGTTTAATTCGCGACTTAAAAGGTGCTTTGAGATGAGATGGAAATTAATATGGAATATTCTCGTAATCTAGTGGAAGACAAATCGACCCAAGTTGACCCGAGTAAATGGCTTTTCTAACTCGGGTCGATAGAAACCATTGAAAGGTTTCTTCGGCAATGCGTTACGCAATTACAGAAGTTCGGAATGAGTGGCATTACGTCACTTTAATATAAGAGGTGATACAAGTGATTTTGTTGTAAGCAAAGGTTGTTTAAAGGTGAGAGTTCGACCGCTGAGGTACCACCGCCGCTTTCATATTCCGCTGTAAAAAATTACTTGTGTTTCGGTTGGATAGATGCGGTTGCCGGCTACACTTTGAAGTGAGGCGACTATCTTAGTTCTCAGGAGTAGCAACGGATCTACGTTCGACCTCAGATATGAGTTCAGTCGTGTTTGTGGTTATAGGTGTCTATGGGCAACGACTACTTAATATCAGGTTACTTAATGGTCGTTTGGTACTCTTCTCATATAAAAAGGCAAAATGAAGCTAAAATTTCTATTGAGATGTTAGGTATAAGGTATTCGGTCAGTGAGCACCAAGCACCAAGAGACTAACATGGGGTATAAAATATTGTATGAGATTTCGTACTATGGACTTGCGAGCAAGTTACTTTCATAATAAAATATTGCAAAATATTAAAGCCAATTCCCAATTAAATCATGTAGAAAACAAACAAGCATATGAAATATATGAATACAGCGTCTTTACGTGTTCTTGATATATAAACAAAAATTAAATGAAAAATGAATTTACAAGTTACTTTTATAAACTTCAATAATGAAGAAAGGCCTTCAACTGTAATACAAGATCCATTCTGCCTTCTCAAACCACATCACATACGTCTTTATTAAGTGAAATTTAATTAACGACTACATTATACAGTCGACGAACGTAAATTAAGAACAGAGGGAAGACATCACAGATGGCTTGTTCTATTGAAGGCGTGAGCGTCATATATACTATATGTTACCCTCTTTTACGTCGTAAGTTTTCGGGTTTTCCAGATGTTCTAACGGTAAAAAAGTTCTTATGCACTTACGTAACTACCAAATTTACTATTATTATTTATCTTATGCAGTCTTGTAACTTTCAAATTATCTTTTTTTATTTATAAACCCATTAATATTGATGTAAAGTGAACCTTATTGCGATAAATAAGTGAAGCCTGCACTGAATTCGGTTTAACCGTATCTGAGATTAGCACGCACAAACATATAGACAAACAGACGAAAAATCTACCAATTACTGGTTTGGTGTTAATAAGAGCCGCTATTAATAGTTTTTCTCATATATCTTCTATATACAGACAACGATCAGTTATCATTATATTATGTATATAGATTCAAAGATTAAGGTGGGGATAACCGATTTCTGTTGCATTTTTTTATTTCCGTTTCAAATTTTTATTACACCAAACGGAAAGAATACTATTCCTAATAAAAGTTAAAAAGTGCACAAATTCCACCGACGGTCATCCATCCAACCCATGACCAGGTTTGAGGTTACTTAACTTTGTCGACTACTAATCGATTTATGTGTCTGTTTGTTTATTGTAAAATCTTATACGAATTTTTGGACTGTAATATTACACTAAGACCACAAAACCACGCAAATTAAACTATCCTCACGCTCCAAGTGTCCACGATTACTATTGATTTATAGCGACAGAAGCATTACGTGTGATATAGTCCGGACAGGCAGCGGCAGTGACAATAAATATTACCGTTTGTTGGGACTGATGATGACAGGTAACTGCCCTTTTGTTTCGTTTAAATACTCTTTGTACCGTAGTTGGCGGAATTTATGGCCACCACATCCCCGCGATGGTTTCCCTCGCAATATTGTCCACAATTTACGTAACAGTTCCGCACCGTTATAGCCATAAAGTTGACACCATTAATTCATTTGTTTCCGCTGTTGACATTTTACATACGCATTACATACCGTTTACGCAACGTTTACGCACCGTTTACGCACCGTAGTCGCATATCGTTAAACCAGAATGAAGAGGCAATAATTGATTGCGTTACAATATAAATTGAATGTGATTTACGTTGACGTTAAAAATGGAAGTTTAAAATGCGCTGTAACGTATTATCTCGACTGTATATAAACTTTATGTTCTGAAAACCATATTGTTTGCTAACTATTTATATTAATTAACTAACTTAAAAGAACTTACAAAGTAACTTCAATACTATTGAATAGGTTGAATTTAATAATAATTGAAATAAGTAGAAATAAAAACTCTAAATATTGTGATTATCTGAAATACTAAGGGAGAAATTTTATAAATGAGTCCCCTAAATTATATTTCATAATTTTTTCCCCTTTTTTTAAGTTAAGTGTAAGTTTTAAGTTAAGTTAAAAGATAAGTTTTAAGATTAATTAAACTTAAGTTGTTAAAGTTTGTATAAAATGGATTCAATAAAAGATGAAAATTTGTATAATTTATTAATTCATTTAAATAAAAAAGTGACTTTAAAAATTGCACCTTTTTACTAACTTTTAGAAACCTAATTTTATTCCATTAAAATACCCTATTTTTAGTGTAATTCAATTTTAATTGCCTTAAGGTAATATTTTGCATTGAAGTTGAAGAAAGCTTGTTTTATTTTCCCTTATTTTTTTTTATTGAACCAAATGGAAAGCTTATTCTTCCAAAAAAATTGAAACCTCCACAATTTTTCTGTATTTGTTTTAAATTTTGTAAACTTAATTTTGTACAATAATTTTGTAAATGTTAGTAAATTTCACGTTTTATAGTTAAAACTCACCAACACATGCAAAATCAATCCAAAAAAAAAATCAAACTTTCAAAAGAGCAACTGACATCTATCTTCGTATTACAAGGCAACAAAATAGAATTTTGTTGGGAAAAATACCCCGAACAGCGCTCTATCACAAAAATTGTGTAGCAATGTGTGGTAAGATTTATAACGCTGTCCCAAATGCAATAAAGGATGTCCCTTTGGAACTATTTAAATATAAATTAAAGACATGGCTAATAAACAAATGTTATTACTCAATAAATGAATTTATTAATGACTGTATTAAATAGGGAATTGTATGAATGGTAATTAGAAATGACTTGAAAATACTTATATTTATTTTATTTTATTTGGTAATTAATTTGTTAATTTTGATCTAATTCTGATTAGGTATGCAATTGAATTTATGTGCAGTGATGTCATTGTATTTATGATTATTAATAATAACTTCAAATGACTGTATGTATAATGACATTTAATTATTATTTGTATGCCAGTAGAATGACAAAGTGTATAACTACCATAATGTTTATACTCAACATCTATAATAATGTACACTTTATGACAAATAAATAAATAAATAAATAAATAAATAAAAATTTTGCCGCCAACGGCAACAAATTTTGTTGTAAATTTTGTAAACTTAGGTTTTTAATAATTTTGAAAATGTAAGAAAATTTCACATTTAAAGTTAAAAATAGTCAGCACGTAAAATTTCATAAAATGAATCACTACAAGTCTGAATGACGGTTATAAAACTTATTGTCTTCTACAGTGTCTTCAGTTGCAAGTTTAATGACGTCATAGCAATAACAGTTAGTGCGTCGGTCTAGACACACTCGTAAAAAATTATTCCCAAATCAGCTACAATCTGTAAGGGGAATTGAAATGAAAGTTAGTATTCAATTCCGAAGTACATATTGCTCTGCAGCTTATGTCGAAAGCGGTCAACAAAGTTAAGCTACGTCAGGCGTAGCCAGAATTTCGATAGGTAACCATGGGTGATAAAGAAAATCGTTATTATCATCTTTAATCATTACTATATCTGTGCTTTGAGAGGTTAGAATTTATACTTTAAAAATTTATATGTCATAAATTTTATAAACTATGTATCAGTACCGTTGTATTTCTAGCACACATAATAACTTAAAATTCAAAATCAAATTCAAATATTTTACTTAATTGTTAGGTATTACATACACTTAATGAACGTCAAGGATACAATGTGAAATCAGTACATCGGCTTTGAGCGCCTGTTGGCTAAGGTTGACCGGGAGAAAAAAGCCAGCAGAAAGAATCCGACTATGTTTCAATTTTGTATAGATTTACAAGGCAGTACCCAGCCGTGCCTGCTAAGGTGACGTCACGCGGGTGGCGTACTAGTTAAATTTTGCTACTAATAGTCACCCATCGAAAACCCAACCACCCTCAACGTTGCTTAACGTTTTTAACCATTTACGACATACACAAGCCGGGCCATGGATACTCCATTTCCTAACTAGAAAACAACTTCACTCGTTTCAATACAATTTAGGTAAAATTTTACAAGTTTCCTTTCCATTTGATCAAAGCAGCGTATTTTATGCATTTCGTACGAGCGCACAGCTATTGTGACCATACTTTTGAAAACATAATACGGTTCCCGACAAAGTAAAAAGATGAAGGCACTAAATCAACAGCCCAACAATGCTACTCTAGTGAACTGCAGAATTCACAAAAGCACAATAAAAGCTACTCAGCATTGAAATAAATAGGACAGAAAAATATCTGTCCGCTTTTAGCGCTAAAAAACGGAAGTCCGTTTAGTCGGAACATTTCAGCTGTTTCAGTGGGTCATTCGCTAAATTAAATTCTCTATTCAAAAGCTTTTTAACGTTAACAAAATTATTAACTAATGGATCAATTTATAGTCTATATCTCTCTTTTAAAACGCTTTTTCACGCTCAGTAAACTGGGTTTAAATTAAAAGATTTCCTATTCGCAGCACGTTCTTGTAAATAACATATTTTTAAACGATTTTAAGTTTAAAACCTTTTCTGTTTATATATACTACATATTTCTCTAAATAATATAATAAATTCGATTCCCACCGTTTGTACTCTAAGATCTTTCAACCTACGCAACGAATTTTAAAGCTATTTTCATCAACAGACCGAGTGATTCAAGCAAGAAAAAGGATTACACGTATAATACGTGCATATTATAGCAGAGAAAAGCCGAATTTCAATTTGTAATGTGATGTCGTAAATACAACCATACAAATCCGGGGATCACTAGTTTATAAGTAGAAGGAGCAGCGGTTTTAGCAGTGATAGCCAAGTCGTGAGATCTTGGCTTCTCGCACGGATAGTTCGGACTTAAAATACATGGCACCTCAAAATAATTTCATTGTTTGAATTTCATTTGACACTATGTGTGAAATATATTTTTGTTCATTAAAGACAGTCTAGCATCCAATTTATTAAAATGTATTTGGAACTTTGCCCTGACTTTAAAATATTGATATTCTGTAGAGTAAATATACATAAAAACAAAAAAGGGTTAATTTCGAATTATAAATGCAAAATATAATTAATAACCGCATTTCGACAACTACTTGCAACATATTTTTTAATAAAGTAATGAAAATAGTTTAACATAAATAAAACTCAAAAATTACAATATTGAATGATTTTAAAGAAAAATACCAAATTATAACAACATCATTATAACATTTAACAACTTTGTTCACTGTTCAAAAACTGTTGATTTACTTCGTTCACGTGGGCTTAAACATTTGGATGTTTTCATATTTTCTAATAGGAAAAGTTTTCATACCATTATTATTTGTATAGACAGTTATCAACTGAAGCGTATTGACGTCATTCCATTGTTACATTATGTCACTTCAAAAAATATTCTCCCAGCAGAGTCAGTAAAGTGTAACTAATTCGATTGAGGCTCGCTTGGTCCAACGCTGAAATATAATAGTGAACATTTACACAACAGAGCCAGCGACCAAAGTGCAGTGATGTGTCTTAAATAACATACGAAGGCTTAAGGAAACCGTTGCAAAAAACTTGCAAAAAGTATATCTTAAATAATTGACGGAGATCTTCTATTGTGTGCACATAACTAAAAAAATACTGGGTATATAGGTTTCAGTATGTTTTTAGTTGATTTCTTATGATTATAATTATGACACTTATGATTATAACATATAAACTAATAATATCGCGGAAAGATAAAGATGATTAGGATAAACGCTCGTTTGTATTGGTGGCAGCCATGACGCAATAAATCTTAGTATAAGGCTGTGTAGATACCGTTAGTCGTTAAAAAAGAAAATTCTCCTTCTTGTACAGTAACTAACATTTCAAACCAAAACGAGTAAGTAAATTAACCCGGTGACTACAAGTTAAATATTCAGTGCCAGTACTTCACAGACTGATTATGTTAAGGAAGTCAGGGCGCTCGTGAAATTCAAAAGTAGCGAGTACTTCGCGTCAAAGATAAACTCGAAAGGAGTACAAGCGTCCTCCAGATAAGCCGCGAATGACGTCACGGGCGGGAGCGGGAATAAAAAAAATCGTAGACAGAAATATACAGATATTTTTTTTTACTGGGACGTTACGAGGAAATACATGACCACAACTATATTCCCGTTTTTTAAGATAATGATTTTGGCATGAAAAAAATTTCAAGCTTGTCGCTTCCACAAAAATAGTAAAATTGATATACCCACTTTTATCATAAAAACCGAAAAATATCTAAGAACAACATACACATATACATATATACTCATTGGAATGTTAATATATTGAGATTTGTATAGATTTTTATGAGGAAATTGCAGCAAAATAGCCATCTGATGTGAAATAGTCGCTGCAGCTTTATCAAAGTTCAAACAAGACTGAAGCCCTATTTGAGGTTGTATACATGAGCATTGCTATTCTTGAGAACTAAAATGAAGACCTCGCCTTTGAAAGTAATCGACAACCGCACTTCCCTAATTAAGATGGAAGTACAAGTATTATAAGAGAGGCAGTGGTATCTCCCCGATGGAACCAAAGTTCTACCAGCCATGGAATAGATTATCCATTGTCTGTGTATATAATGCCATAATGTAGTGTTGGCAGTTCAGCAAAGCCTTAATGGTTTCTTAATTAAAGCGTTTCTGGCACAAGCCCAGACTTTATCCTAACTCCACAATATCCTGAAAGCAGCCGTCACATTTTCATAATTAGCCCTTTTAACAAATTACCAAGAGAATTTTCGGTAGTCAAATTTAGATTTCACATTTCAGCACTAACTTAAATATTAATTTGCCCTCGAAAGTATTAATTGTGCTTGAGATAAAAATGTACCACGCCATTTATCCGAAGCCAGACCATTAAATGGGATCTAATCATTAATTGCAAAAATAGTTAAAATTATATTATTTAAATATTGCTTAGCTTTTAATTGATGTCGTTTATCTTTGTCAACTGTCCACAATTAACGCGGGTTTTCGTAAATACGCACTTCATTCTTATCGCAAAAATTCCTTAGTTCCAGTTTTTATTGCGCCCACGGAACATGATTTTTTTAATAAACATCGCAGTATCGCTTCCGCTTATGCCGTATACTTCATAACGCGCAGCCACTTCCTGGTCTGTCCTTAATGAACATAATCTTAATCAAGTTAGCCTTTTCACTGATAAATATTTAATGAGCGTACCGCTTTGATAGCTTAATTGTTGAAATATTGTATTTTATCCAACTGTTTACTTTATTCGGTTTCATCTTTCTTAGTAACTATCCCGAAATAAACAACTTTAACGGCATTATAACTAGACATTCGTTCTACTTAGGCTTATTTTTGTCACATCTGGTTCGAGGGTACGCTGATTCTAGAAAGTTATAAGTTTATATTTTTTTGTTCCTCCTTCCCACCCCTTTATGGCAATTTTTCGATATTTTTCAAATTTTCCTTAATGGAAACTACGTGACCCCGCTTACCCCAACAAAAAATCCCTGGTTCTACTTATTCCAATTCAAAATTTTACCTATAAAAAATAATTTTATCTTCAATAAAACCCGTACTTTATGAATGAGTCGAGTTACTGCTTACGTGTCACATGTTTATTAGAATTTAGTTCCAGAATTCCTTTGAGTTTCCGGCTCTTTTTACCTGTCTGTCGCTTTGCTATCTGACCTATTTCAATCAGCGATTTTAAGTCAAAGCGTAATTAAGACGTAGAAACGGCACCCTTGAAACTTTCGCGCCAGTCCAACTACGTAGATGTTATAGAAAACGAGTCAGTGTGCCAGGGCCGAGCGCACTTGAGATAAGCCGAGTCGCAAAGTGCCGCCTTAATGAGAGCTTAGGGCAGTTCGCCGCGCCCGATGTGTGAGCGTAAGTGAATTTGCTGAATAAAAACTTCCCCGGGAATTTCGGACGGAAAAGGCCAGGGCTGAATATAGACCGGCTAACGTTAATGCTACGCTTTTATGAGACGTTAGTGTCGTATAAAGTCTTATTACGGTGTTGTCTGTGATCATACGTGATATAGCGCCTCTGAATAAAGATTCAAAGAGCGAAGAATGTTTTATTGGAACAGCTATATGGAGCAGTGGCCTATAAACATTCTCGATTTATAACTCCAATAACTCTGACATTTGCTAAATCTCCTATGTAGGTGGTAAGGTGACATAACAGATTGGCAAAGGTAGCAAAATGATAAGCGACATTGCACATTGTGATAAATGGGGTCACAACTCGAATAAAAAATACTATTTTCGTTGGTTCCTATTCACCGATACATTTTTTTCCAAAGTTTGTAGATAAAATTTATAACGTCGTCGTCAGCCACTTACTGTCTCAATGCTGGGCAAGGTTCTGTTCTCAGAAAAAAAAGTAATCTATAGTCCACTTCGCCATCGAAGCGCCATCGATTTGCAGACACACACACATCCTTGATAACTTTATGAAAAACTCTCAAGCATTTGGGATTCCTTACAGTGTTTTTTTCATCGTAAAAGAAAGGAAGTAATTAATAATAATACATAATTGTTGTTATGCAAAGAAATAACTTAAACCTAAAAAATATGTGCACATTACTCTCAAGTCATTATTAGAAAGGAGGAAGGACTAATCGAAGATGACGACTTCGTGTGGAAGAATGGCGAGGACGCATATTTTTCTAAAAACGAAAAAAATATTGAAAAGTTTTTAAAATCTTTTATTTTCCCCTCCACGATTTAACATATTCCTTTTCTATAAAGATAGGCATAACTAAGGGTGCTTTATTACCGCCAAATCCTTATCTACAACTCCCCTCAACCCTATCTCCTCATGCTTATTAATTTAGGGACAGTTTATAGTCCCATCAGAAATGGTTAAACCGTTTCCCCCTCGTGCTCAGTCAGATAAACTACTTTATCAAACAGGAACGATTCTCTTTATTCCTATTATATTTTGGTAAATCAAGCAAGCATTCCATCTGATGTTAAGAAGTCGATGCTACCCATGGATAATTGTAATCAACTCGATATAAAACTGGTCTCCTACCTAAATCGATCACAAGCCATTGCCACTCATTACATCAGATACGTAACACATCAAAAAATGTATCTTTGTTGTCCCATCCATCAAACTAAAACACAACAGAGTGACATTACTCTCACAGACATTTAACAGAAATTCGGGATTCATCAAGAAACATCTTTTTATATAGCGAACGACAAACACTTGTCATTTGTTGTTTTAAAATTTTTGTCATTCCGTTAATCCTTCTTTGTTTCATCATTTTTATATTTACAATGATGAAAATCTTAAAACTAATTATAATAAAAGCCTAACCTAAACATTCTAAAGGGAGTCAGTGCCCATGCGGCATGGTTCCAAGAACACTATCAATCGCAATTCTATGCGAGTTATGAACATGCCCTCTTGTCACCGGCGGCGTCGATCAAACGTGGTTCTATTTGTTTGAAAATTTTTTTGGCACGCGGACCCCATGCCAAAAATTTCGTTATTTATATATCCGTCGATGATTATTCTCGAAACCTACTTTAATTGTTAGTACATAAACATTTCT
>DWON01004477.1:0-16195 GCA_018251015.1 Phocides pigmalion okeechobee | reverse complement strand
TCCGCGTCCATCCTTAAATAGAAGTTCTGTTCTATTTGAGATTGGACGTGGTTGTCCATGGGCTGCAGTGACCACTTGCCATCAGGTGACCTGCATGCCCGTTTCCTACTCTTTCACATTAAAAAAAAAATCAAGTCAAGCGTAGATGCATTGCTACTAAAAACTTACATGACCATTCCGCTTCCAAATGTAGCCAACAACCGCATTTCTAACCGAAACAAGAGTTACTTCACGGATTATTAAGCCGGCGGTGGTACCTCCCCGACGAACTATAGTTCTGCCTTACATACCACCTTGCATTAGTTCTTTCAGTGTGATTGTAAACATATTTTAATTATGATATCGATATTAAAAACAAAATGTATTATGTATATGTTTTGGATAAATTTAAATGTTTGTTTTTTTTAAATAAGTGTCTCTTGTTTCAGGTGAGTACGGCAACCTTTATCTTCTACATAAACATTAACGAACGTCGATGCTTGCAGATGATTAAACGGTAAGGCTTGATTTAAGCTTGTTCTTAACATTTTAATTTAATAGAAATGTTCTACAGTAAGAAATACAAGCACAAACAAAACTAAATATTATTATTTTTTATTATAGAAGTCTTATAAAGTCAAGCTCACGCGTTAGATATTATTAATGTGACCCATTTTTAACTTGAAGCAAATGCATTCCGGTGGAATAATGGTTGGCGCTAGAATTTGACCATCTTGGTCCTTAGAAGTCTTTGTTCTTGATAAAGCTGTTAAGAAAACTATGGAGTTTTGGCTACATCTTGAAAAGCTACTGTCATCTATGGAGGTGACAGTAGCTTTCCAAGAAGTAGCCTGCCTGCTGATTAATCAGTTCAGTTTTATGAAAAAAATAAATATAGACATTGTTTTTGTAATATTATTACATATAATAAGAAGATTAGTTAAAAAAAGCTTTTCTTAACTACAATTATTTCCGGTTTTATTTTGATACCTTAGAAATTTGAATATTTTCAATACATCAAACATTTTGGATATAAAATTAAATGGTCAAATCATCTATAACCAAAGCATGACAAAACAGAATGGTTACAAGAGAAACATGTATTTACGAATTATGCAAGGTTGGTTATCTTCCAAAGAAACTTTCTACGTTGGAGGCCTTTGGTGTACTTACTTCTAATAATATTGGACACTAGCATTTGTACGTAGGTTCGCGTGAAAATTCTATTATGTAACTCCATTTCATATAATTTAACCATACTTTAAGTTTTAGGTCGAAGTATACTCAATAGGTACAGTTGTTATTATTACATCATGGTTAAGATTTAAAATATTCTTTGTATTCACGTCTTAAAACTAATTATAAGAAAAGCGTAACCTAAACAATCCAAAGAGACTCCGTGCTCATGTGGAATACTGCCAAAAACGCAAGCCACATTCCCGCGTTGAATTGTGATCGCAATACTCAGCGCGAGATACGAACCAACCATCTTGTCAGCAGCGGCATTAAATTTTTTTTGGCACTCTGACCGCATGGTCCAATGGTTTTAAAGCAAAGCGGAACTAACACGTAATCGCTACTAAGTGGAACATATTTTCGCCGCTTGGCTCCTTCTGCAGCTTCCACTGTAGCTCCAGCGCTCGACACTGTTCCACTGAGACGACAAGGGGCCAACGTATCCTCAGATACTTACAGTATAATGTACTATTATTATCTTATGATACATCGCATACAAACGCGCAACCTTCAGACATACGAATTGTTCAAAACTTTGTATTGGCAGCTGTCTGCATTAATTTTGTAGTAATTATAGAGTCCTCACAAACTTAAATACATATTCAGCGTTCAACTTGGAAATGAATAATGCAATGTCGTGTCGGCCTCGATGTGACATCATAAATTTTTTTTAACACACATTTTTAAATTTTTATCTCAAATTAAAAACCTAAATTTGAAAATACATGAGATACAGGATAGGCGAACTTTATCATTTAAGTAACAAAAAGAACTGTCGAATTTTTCAAAATTTTACTTTATCGAAATCTTTTGACGTAGAAATCAAATGCATTGTATTCTATTATTGTATTAACGTGTCAAATGACGTCATTTATAAAGCATGACGCTTACTACGCCTTGGTTTCATAAAAAAAAAATCATCACATATGTGTAGTATAAATTTTCTATAAAAATGACATACTCACTTGGCTTTAAAATATTAATTTAAAATACCGTACAGACAATGTAAAAACAATATTATTATTTTGATGTTTGATGATTTAAAAATATTGTGTAAGATTTTAAGCTTAACGGCGATATCATAATGGTAAAGTTTACTTGCTTTTGAAAACACGGGATCAATTGACAGACAAGTATCTCAGACATCTGAAATAAAAGAACGAAAGAACTAATGTTAATATATAGAAAAGAACATAATATATTACAAATTAATATAAGACCCTTTCTATATATAAATTGCAGTTGGAGAATATGCTATATCGCCAATATTTATATCATTTTTCGCAATTAACTAATACGTCTGGGAAACAAACTCCACAGCTTCGTAATATGTTTTTGCTGTAGAGAAAAACCTTTTCGCAATTAACAAATATATGTTAAATTACAAAATCTTAGTTTAATCGGTAATATGCATTATCTTTTAGTCGTATTCTCAGTGGGTGTCCATTGACCACATAGTATCTCGACCCTGACTTTTATTATCAAGTATCAAGTAACAAAATTTGATATCGTTGAGAAAATAATCTTTGATTAACTAAGGTTATTCTATCGTTATATTGCTAATATCGACAAAATATTCAAAAATTATGCTTAGCCTTGCGTATGTCTTGAATTATAATTAAATTACATAAAATAAATTTGTAAACACACATAAATAAATATTATTCGAATAAACTTGTCTTAATTTTAATTAAATTGAATAGCAACTAATGTTTCGTTATACAAGGAAAAATAAAAACGGGTATTTTACAACGAACAAGTTTTTTTAACACGCTTCTATTGCGTTTATTTTTTTATGTGAGAAGAGTAGCAAACGAGCATGTAAACCACCTTATATAGACATTCACGTACAAGCACAAACACGACTGAAATCCTATCTGAGCTCAAACGTAGATACCTTGCTACTCCTGAGGACTAATATAGTCGCCTCGCTTCAAAGTGTAGCTGACCACCGCACCTCTCCAACCGACACACAAGTAATGCTTTACGGCGGATTATGACGGCGGTGGTACCTCCCCGGTTGAACTATAGTTCTCCCACCTTTAGAAAATATTAAATAAGTACCGTTACTGAGAGCGAAAGTGTTATTGTATGAACGACGTATTACCGCAGTCAAAACAAACGGAAGATTCGTCTCGCGTCTAGCGAAAGTGCTACACGTAATTTTACCGTCATTGACGTCTACCTGCAGCTGGTACTAGGAAAATATGTTTTTTTTTATTGTGAAATAGTAAGAAACGGGCATGCAGGTCACCTGATGTTAAGTGGTCACTGCAGCCCATGGACAACCACGTCCAATCTCAAATTGAACAGAAGTTATATTTAGGGATGGACGTGGATGCGTTCCTACTCTTCAGGACTAAGATGGTTACCTCCAATAATGTGTATCCGGCAACCAATTATACTAACTCCTGTCCCTAAACCAAAAACTATCTAAATCTGTTCCTAGTATGAGTATAGAATATAAACGTTGAATTATTTTGTGTCAGTTGAATCATGTGTATGGGCCCATAGAGTTATTTTTGTAACTACCTACAATATTTGAATATTATTAGTCGTACTTAAGAATTACTAAATAATCTTTGATAAATTAATATTTCGCGTAATATGCGGAAAATAAATAATTTTATTGTGTGTAGTAAAACCTCTGGCATAGTTTTGATTAAGTAATAATGACGACTTTTTTCTCAACACATATATCCCACAAAGATGCAACAAGTGCACAACAATTGAGAAAATATACAGAGATTTATGAACTGGAGAATTGGAAATAAACTTAACTAAATCATATTTTTTGTCTTAATACAATTCCATCGAATTTGCAATGTACTCTCGAATGTTTGGTCAAAACATCTGCGAAATGACAAAGAGAGAGACATACAGTCTCAGTCTCAAAGTCGAAGTCCTGTTTTATCCGTCTTATCATTACACTGAAAATATACAATTTTATAAACTATTAGACCGACTAAATTGCCCATCAATTTATATTTGAAATCTCAACAAAGACTGATGAAGATGGACGAAGACTCTGTCAGACACAGTATCTATCCCCGTCAGTCTCGATACTGGCTAAGAATTTGGCCAGTGGCTACTAAAATATAGGATCACTCCTGGGATCGATACGACGAGACGGCTCGAGCGTCTACTCTTACCGTTCCAGATCCCAGATAATTACTTTTAGTCGCCTCTTACAACAGGCAAGAGACACGCTAGCGCTATTCTGAGTCCGATACACCTGGAACACGTCAATGTGTTAATCGATATTATCTCAGTACCAGTAGCAATTGTTACCGTACTTACGCATTTAAACTATGTTCTCAAAGAAACCTTGCATTATCTATTCAATAGACTTCGCAATAGGTCAGAACATGTCAAAGTATTATTGGTTACGGATTGTCAAAGCGCTGTTCGACGTTTCCAACTTTGCTCGTAAAATTCATAGCTGTGGCCACAATACTTATTGTTAATAATAATACAGGAACGCAAGAAATTGCGTAAGACACAGGTGCAAAGTATTCTATTCTGCATGTGAGTTTGGCGTTTGAATTGTATGGAACATAGCGAACTTAAGTATGAAGCACTAAACATTTTAACTTTATCACTTTTTGAAACAATTGTAAAATGTTAAAACGACTGACCGATTATGATTCTATGTTTAATTTATGTTGACAAAGTAGCCAACGCGCGTGATCTAATGTTAAATACCATCTGAGCCCTTACCCATCTATGTCCAACTTCAAACAGGACAGAAGTCCTGACTGACAGTTCGCATAGATGCGTTGCTCCTCCTGAGGACTGATTGGTCGCCTATTGTTTGTAAGGTAGTCAACAGCCGCATATCTCCAAACACAAATACTGATTTACGACGAGTTATGAGGACGGTGGTGGTATCACCCCCATCGAACTGTTGTAATACCTTGTGTTTTATGGTTTTCAGCTGCATTTGAACTCAGTAATAACCGACATTTTTTTGGATTATTGGCTTTAAAAAACGTAAATCCTGAAATCCTAGAAATTTGTGATAATTTATCCCTTCTTGCAATCAATTTTTTATTTAATATTTTTTACACTCATGGACATAAAGAACATTCCATTCACCACCAATCATTTAAGTACTTTTTAAATCGTGTAAAACCACGTGACGCTTATTGCTTTATAAATTATTCAAAAATTTTCAATTTCGTGTATCGATGTTATATTATTAACAATTAAAACTTCTCACTAACCTCCTCTACAAACATACATCCATAAATGCATCTATTATTACTTTCACTGAGCAATTATTGTCAATGATGGCCACAAAAAGCGGTTCCTTCCTTATTGATACTCACAGACTGGTACCATAAAAATACCTAAGTAAATATATCTATATATATACATATAATAATATTGAAACTGACCGTTTATACGTAGAAGATATATGAGATCAAAAATGTTGTTGTGTGGGTTTCTGTGCGTTTTTGCGTTTGTGCGAAATTTCGGGAATGGCTGTTATATATTTGTGCTTGTTTATATTTTTATGCTATTACAAGCACTATTATTACAACTTCATGATTGACAGCACTGATTTGATTAATTGAAGCTTTATGCATGAAACCTCGACTTTTTATGTTTGAAAAGTAGCAAATGAGCGTGCAAGCTATCTGATGTTATGATATTGCCCATGGATCTCTACGTCCAATCTCAAAGAAGACCTCCAAGTCCAGCCTGAAATCGTTCATAGAGGCGTTGCTATACCTAAGGACTGAGATAGTAAGCGCGCTTGTAAGTGTAGCCGGCCACCGCATCTCTCCAACTCTCTCTATGTGGGTGGCATATCCCTCCCCGGTGCAATTTTTGTTCTAGAAATTTGTAAAATTCAACACGTTTAATCGACGCAGCCAGTGACAAGAGGGCTGCTTCATATCTCGCGCAAGGATTCCAAGAGCACAGCTAGCGTTCTTGTTATCATGCTGAATGGGCACAGACTCCTTTTAGATAATATAGGTGGGGTTTTAATTAAAATTAGTTTTACGATTTTCTCTAATAAAAATATGTTTTTCTTTAATAAATTCCAATATTTTTTATCTCTTCCACTTCAATATTCCCGCACCTAATTATGTAATGTTTACATTAAAAATCGTGTGGTCGCGAAAACAATTAACCTTTACATCGGAAAGTAGGTATAATAAAAATTTTGCGGTTTCCTGCACGCTTCGATGAAGCTACTAGGATTATGCTTGATGGTACATTTGCATAAATATTCGCATGTTATCTTATCGAATGAGACTACACTAGATTATTCCCGCGATACTACCCGCTTGATCTACTGCAAATGATCCTACAGTAAAGACATTCAGAGTCGTGTTAAACAGTTGTTGCATTCACTACATAGTAGGCGGTCATGTTAGTCCTCTGGGGTGACATCGCCGACATGTAACATCGATCGACTTTGAACACGAGTTAATAATGAAGTAAGGACTAATGCATATCGCCAACAACTTTATTTATAAGATTTTCAATTACAGATGCATATATATCAGACGACTACAGGGACAGTGGCAGTGAAGTGCACTAATATTAAAATATAATACGAATAATAGAAAAATAAAGAATTTTTGAATTTGAATTATGAATTACTCATATGTATGGTACATAAACATTCAAGCATTCATATTTATATATCAGTTTTGTTATGGAAATGGTTAATGATCATGGCTGTCAGTGGTACATCGTTCAACCATCCCGTGTCAATGTCACGCTTTACATCAAATTGCGGGTACATTGACAAGCGAGGCAACCTTAGTCATCGGAAGTACCAATTCGCCTACTTACTAGCTCATATTACTTCCTACCCTGTCCTGTCAGATCTGTCAGTAGTCCTTTTGGTGTTAAGACCAATCAATCTAAGAAGATGCAACATCATGTGCAACATTCAGTAGTCTGCAAGCTTATTAGCTAGTTTTCTAACATAAGTAGATAAATATGGTTGTATAAGAATTGGAAACTGTCAGACAATTAGATAGATAGATAGATAGATAAACCGTTTATTTCGTATTAACAACAGATACAGAGTATTTTAAACTAACATGTTAAACAAAAAAAATTGCAATTACGAAGTGAAAATAGAATAAACTAAAACAAACACTAGAATTGTTGTAATACGAAAAGGGTCACACGCAACTTGTGTCGTCGCGCAGGAGCACTGCGGCTGCTGGTTTTCAGTGTAACCCACATCGCGTAGTTCCGTGAGCGGCGTCATTTAACATATTAATAGGTATGTTCATTATCTCATGTACACCAGTAGAGAGGGAAGATGTCAAAAAATTGGTCGTGCGACGTACAATGTACGAAACGTTGTACGTCGCATTTACTTAGTCATTATCAGTTTAGCCGTGACCACGGTCCATGCAACTGGTTGGAAATATCGGCAATTAAAAAGCGTTAATACTAAGTACCCGTTATATAGTAAAATGTATGTATAAATTCCACGATGGTATCGTTTAAAATGGTTTAATCTACTTATGAGATAAATTCTAGTGTAATCTTTATTTGCGATTTTACATTTCAACTTATTCACAAACATTACATCTATGTTGTACCCAAATACTAGGAAAATTCCCATCAGTTTGTGTATAAAATGTAAATGAAACGGATGTCAGGAACACTTACGTTTAGCTTGTTAACAGTAACACTTAACCCGCGATCTATTTTAAGGTCGTATTAAATAATATTAAACGTTAATTATGTCGGCATTCCCCGATATGAAACAGATAATAACCTGTCATTACCGTGGTAGGCACCGTTTACCTGCCGAGCGCGCATTAGCCCTTAATGAGTTTTAATTTGAAAACCACATAAAATACTGTCTTAATTAGAGATGCATTTTTTCAAGCAAAAAGATACATTCCGCTTACAGACGTACCCGCTGGTAATGAGATAATGCGCATTAAATTAACATTAGCGTGTGTTACAAATGTTGTTGCTTCGAAACTATGTTCATATTGCAATGTAACATTTTATTTTGCACTTTACTCGTTTATTTTTTTTATTGTGGAAGAGTAAGAAACGGGCATGCAGGCCACCTGATTAAGTGGTCACTGCACATGGACAACCACGTCCAATCTTAAATAGAACAGAAGTTCTATTTAAGGATGGATGCGGATGCGTTATTACGTTTGAGGACTAAGATGGTCGCCTCCAATGATGTGTATCCGACAACCATACCTCCCCAACCGAAACACAATACATGAAGAACATGTTATGTTTTACGGCGGGTTATGAGGGTGGCGGTGGTACCGCCCCGGGCGAGCTCTAACGGCTCTACCACCTTTGGAAATTTTAAATAATGATCACTTAGGTTTCTGATTTTTAATATACTTATATGTATGAACGTTTGTCAGTTGTCTGGTCTATGGGCAATTGAAGCGGATCTAGGGAGTCTGTACCTTCTAGCATAGACAAAAGAAACTGTTCATATTGTAATGTAAAAAAATGTTTCCCACTTTGATCGTTTGAATGATGAATACTTAGACTGATTTTTACTTTGACTATATGTGTATGTTCATTACTTGCCTGGTTTACGGTCGTTTCAAGCGGTTCTAAGCGGTTTGAATCATTTTCTAGCACAGACGAAAAAAATATTTTTCATATTGCGATGTAACCATTTTATTTTGCACTATACTGGCCGCTGACTTTGACTACAAGTTTATTAGTAGTTTAGTCTATGGGCGTTTGAAGCGGTTCTAGATGTTACTTGCATACTTTGATATTTATGTCATTTTATCATCATCGGATACGCAGAGCATTTTTGGGCGGACGAGCACGGGTCTTGAGGTAATCTCTTGTTGCCTATGCCTGAACTCTACCGGATCGAACACAGATATGTTGTTACTCCTGAGGAATAAGATTCACCTGTTGTGTACGTGGACCGAGACGAGAAAAAAAATCAAAAATCAAAATATTTTTTTTCGAAGTAGATTCTTTACAGAACTCTTTTTGAACGTTAATAAACTACCACCGACTCATAAGGTGTTTCGTTTTGAGAAAAGTCGGTGAAAGAAACCCCAAAACACACATCTTTTCTAAGAATTGCTTATCCAACTAGACATAGTGGTACCAGTGGTACCTATAAAGGTTTTTACTGCCCTTAAAACGTGGAACCTGTAGCAGCTTAAATAGTAAAAGCACTAATATGACCCGGAAAGAGTTGAAAAATAGAGCAAAAGGCTCATTTGCCAAAAGGTGAAGGTCGCAAAAGTCCCATTACTCAGCCCCATACAGACACAGACACGGACACAAGGCTACTCAGATACGTGGGGAGACCTTATTTATATAGAGCAGTATTAAAAAAACAATTTTTTTATTTAAAATAACTTTAACATGAGGAAAATAAATTTGAAATGTATTAAATTATAAAAAGCGAGATTTGAAACATAGAGCTGTTTATGTAGTATAAGGACTTTCGATTAACGATTTTCGTACTATTTTAAAGTGATGTTATCGCGGAATTTATAAATTTTAATATGTACCGAATACTAACGATTATCACTTTTTATTGCCGATATTCCAAACAGTTCGCGGAATACCAATGGATACACGGGTCTTTTAATGTGACAACAGTAGCCAACAAGGTGATTAGGGATACATATGTGTATGTATGTTGAAGCGAAACCCCATATTTAAGAAAACGCGTTGCTGGAAATGTTGTTTTAATTATTGAAAATTGTTTGATTGTTAAATTAATAGTTTTTAGCCACATCTGGAAATGTTAAAAATGTTTTACCGATGATAAAAATTGTTATGTACCGCCTCCCAATTTTGTTATAAAAGTCCGAGCGCCTGTAGGTAGTGTTCTCACTCAAGCCGTCGCATAGTTTGGATCTCTCTACGACAACGTTACGCTGCCCGAGCAATATACGAATATAATCAAATATTCTTTAAGTTTTCTTTGGAATACCTGAACATGAGTCGTCAAGTCAACAATTGTGATGTCAGATATGCTAACTTCACACCTTTTCTCCGATGTATATAATTTTAAACTAATATTATACTGAAATGCATACGTTTTACTATGTAACGAATATTCACGATTGACCCTTTTTAATTGCCGATATTTTGAACCAGTTGCGTAGTTTAGCCGTGACCACGAACCATGCAACTAGTTAGAATTGTCTATATATTTGACAGATGGGGGAATCATAGTTTGACCGGGGAGTTACCACCATCTTCATAATCCATCGTAAAGCATTTTTTTTATTTCGCAGTTAAGAGCATTTTAGGGTTGTACATCTACGTACCATGTAGGGTTGTACTTCATTCAAGTTTCAGGCTACAAGGATTGCATGCT
Organism: Phocides pigmalion okeechobee; assembly: GCA_018251015.1. Classification (NCBI taxonomy): domain Eukaryota; kingdom Metazoa; phylum Arthropoda; class Insecta; order Lepidoptera; family Hesperiidae; genus Phocides; species Phocides pigmalion. The sequence goes on along the minus strand of DWON01004477.1, from coordinate 5,652 downwards.
CATCCGCTATTATGCTAACATAAAAAATCGGAAACAAGTATGGCAGAAGATACATTACAATCGATCTTAAAAAAATCTTAAAATAATGTATAAAAAATATATGTCCTTAGTACAATAAAGTATATGTCCTTAGTACAGTAAAGTATATGTCCTTAGTACAGTAAAGTATATGTCCAATGAATAGGAACTGTTTTATTTACGCAGCGAACACACAAAAATGGTACAACAACACACCAAAGGGACTCTTTCAAAGCCAAGAACCGACGGAGGCCGGTGGTCTCATATTTCACGGTCGAGCCTTCGTCCGATCTTTTATACTTGCACTCCGGTGTAACACAAAAAGACACGATGGTGTTAACGCGGGTTTAGTTCGAGTTTTTAGAAACCTATTGGTTTTCGATTGGTTGTCGATTTCTCTTTTTGTAACGAAAACCGGTGGTAGCTTCATGTTTGGTAGTTTATATTAAGTGGTTGAATAAGTGGAATTGGTTAAATAGTAGACTAGAAGTCAGGCGGGACTTTAGTCCTGTTTACTGTTTGTGGTTGTCACTCCGGAGTACATTCAACATCGATGACCACGGACTCTCTTTAGATTGTATAGGTTAGGCTTTTATTATAATTAGTTTGAACAATTTCATTATTGTAATTATTTATTTTATGTTACAAGCCGGTATGTCTCCTTTACTCCTGTAATTTATAAAGTTTATATTCATTATTTAAATACTTAAAACTGCATTTTTTACATTAAAAATATTGTAGTTTTCCAAGAAGATACATAAGGACTTTTTTCCAAAAAAAATAGATTGTAATATTCTAAGTGTAATTATAAAAAAATAAGCAAATAGGCAATCCCACGACCGAGTCGTCTCCTTGTTACACCGGTGTTTTTTTCAATAAATAGTAAAATCAATATAAATTAACACTACAGTAAACGTCATCAGGGTTTCAGTTTACCACGTCTTCATTACGATATAACGCATAATAAAACGAACATTATTCGTGCAAACAGAGCTGTAAATTACTGCCCTGGAAATAGTACGTCAACGAATAGTTCGCGGGATGCCAATGGGTCCGACATACTGGTCCTTTTATGTAACAACAGTACCGAATCATGATGATGATAATATTGATAATGTATAGATCGTGGGACGCCAATGGGTACGACACACTGAAGTTTTTTTGTGAGAACAGTGTCGATCCATGGGCTCCAGTGACCATTTACCATCAGATGGCCTGTATGCCCGTTTCTTACTCTTTCACTATAAAAAATCGAAAAAGCGTGCAAGCTGTATTTTTTTTATTGTGAAATAGAAACGGGCATGCAGTTCACCTGATTTTAAGTGGTTACTGCAGCCCATGGACAACCACGTAAAATTTCAAATATAACAGAAGTTCGATTTAGGAATGGACGCGGATGCGTTCCTACTCTTGATCACTAAGATGGTCGCCTCCAATAATGTGTATCCGACAACCACACCTCCCCAACCGAAACACAATACATGAATAACATGTTGCTTTACGGCGAGTTTTGCTACTGGTTAGGAGTGTGCCAGCTACATTTATTAGAAGCCGTTGCAGCCCATGGACATACTTACAACCAATTTATGTTTCATTCGTGTTTTGTTGCGACTAAAGTTCATATGTTCAAATAAAATCTACAGGACTCAAGTCATACTTGAGGTTCATCGGACACACGTTAAGTATTGGTACTCTCGAAGACTGATATGGTCGCTTCTAAATATATTTGATATCATAACACCAAAAAATTTAACGTTCTATATGCCTTACTGTCTCCGAATAGTCTATAAACAAATAGTTCGAGGTATGCTAAATGCACGGACACACTAACCATACTATTATATTAATCAAATGATTTTAGACATTCCTAATGACCACTGTTAAAGTTTTTATGTATTTAAAACATGCACCTCGTACCGTGTTAGACAACAGGTTCCTTACTTTCCAAGAGTACTAGGATGAAACATCTAGAAAGAATGAAACCGTGTTAGAAATAAAAATATTATGACAGTACGTGGCTGGTACATGTACTGATATAAGTAGTTTAGAGTTCCACCACTTTTAAATGGAGCAAACTTAACACGTAGATTCTAAGTAGGCTTCAAAATAGTTATCAACTCGACGGTTTCACTGCAATGAAATTTCTAATAATCGTTTTTGTTTGTGGTGAAAGCAAAACGACAACGATAAGTGTGTAGTTGTCGATGGTGAAGGCAAAAAAAAAACGACAAATGTGTAGTTGTCGTTGGATAAATTGTTGTTCCTAGTAGGTAATTATCAGTTTGGCAAAAGGACTAAAGGTTAACACCACGTCTTCATTACGTCGTAACGCGTAATAAAGCGAGCATTACTCTTACAAACACTGCGTTGTAAATTACTTACTGTCGCCGAACAGGGCTTCAACGAATAGTTTGCGGTTTGCCAATGGGGTCGACACACTGGCTACATCTGTTTATTTATAAGGAATAAATTTTAATCCTACATTTCAATCTTTATTTAATGCTTTGCTACTTAGAACTGAATTAGTACAAAATTATCGAAATATAACTTTTGTGATATTTATTTCTAATTATATAAATTATTTATTATACTTTTCATATTAAGTATTGTTATGTAGTTTATTGTTTTCGTCCATAGTTGGCGTTAGTGTTATTAAATATGATAGTTGAACATATAATTGATTAATTTATCGAAATATTTATTCACTCTATTAGCCGATACCGCCGACTTTGCTCGTGTAGTTTGTTGCATGAACATTATACCGTTTGGCTTACTTCTCCACAGTGAGAGACGATACATGCGCAGTGCTGATAAAAATGGTATTTTTCTTAAACTTTAACTGTTTATTAAATTAAGATATTTAACTACTATAAGCACAGAATGTAGCTACAGGATTTCCTCCCATAATACCGAATATCCTTGAAAGGATTATCCTTCCTAGAAAATTTATAAGTACCAAGTGACTCTATTAAAGAAAATCTATAAAAGCAATCAAAGAATCATAGAGAATCTCGTGTTTCATTTAACCGCTTGCATAAGAATTTTTAATCCCTATTTTACCCTTTTTGGAGTGAAAAATCCAAAACTCTTTTCTTACTGCTCCATTACATTATATAAAGAACCGAAATACAAAATTTTAGGATTGTAGGTTCAGCGCTTTCGGTTTTGCATTGATCTGGTTCCGTCACTCACCTTCTTCTTTTACAATAGACTGGGGTAAGTGGACAACGACAAATAAGCGTCAACGGACACTGACAATAAGCGCCAACTGACAACGACAATAAGCGCCAACGGACAACGACAATAAGCGCCAATGGACAACGACAATAAGCGCCAATGGACAACAACATGACAGGCGCGGTCAGGGTACGCTCTTGTCTCGCTCTAGACTACAATACATGCGTTGCATATCAAGCATTCTAAAACGGCAATATTTAAACACCTCCATAATATTTCAACGTGTTTATTTTTTGCTTATTAAATAATTAAATTGACAAGTTGATACGATCTGGTAAAACATAGTTAGTCTGGATGGTACCAAAAAAGTAATTTGTTAGACGACATTTCTGTTATACCGCTCGATTATTTAAATAATACTCGTAGATGTAAGATAAGAAAAGTAAGAATTTATGCTAAAATAATAATAATAATAATAACATATGAAAATGTGTATCTCATCGTCTGTAAGAAGAAAAGCTTCTCAAAATCAAAAATCAAAATATTCTTATTCTTTACAGAAAGAACTCTTTTTGAACGTCAATAAACTCCCACCGACTCATAAGGTATTTCGTTTTATATAAGAGTCGGCGAAAAAAACTCCAAAACAACAATCTTTTCCATCTTTGAAAATATAACTTACAAATAATAACTTAAAATAATGGAGTAAGTGGAGCTGGAGTCGTTTCAGACTGTATGAGTTTATAATTTAAATAATCATTGGTTTTATAATACGCCTTTTTACATAATATTTGTTTAAGTACTAATTTAAACTTCTGTTCTTATAGATTTCTGATAATATGTTCTGGTATTTTATTGTAGTAGCGAATAAAGTTACCCATTAATGATTTTACTACTTTGTTTGATCTATATTTAGGAACAGAAAATGTATCCTTGTTTCTTGTGTTAAAATTATGATTACTAAACTTTTTGATAAATTTATTATTATGCTTCCTAACGCCTTTTGTACCAGTTAATTGTGATACGTCGCTTCCTCTGAATTCTACTGTAGCATTGGTATCTGACGTTTCTGTTATAATTTCGATTTCAATTTTTGCTTCCACGTATAAAAATATAAGTAACAATATCACCACATTTATTCTTATCTGTTGTTTGATAATTATTTGGTTATTTGACGCACGCAACGCATCCACGTCTATCCTTAAATAGAAGTTCTGTTCTATTTGAGATTGGACGTGGTTGTCCATGAGCTGGCCTGCATACCCGTTTCTTAATCTTTCACAATAAAAATAAAAAAAAACTTACGATGCTGGCGACTTCTCTGGTGCTGCAAATGTGTATGACCATGCGACGCTTTCCATTAGGTGACCCGTCTGTCTCTTCATTAGAATAATTTATATAAAAACATATGCATATACCTGGCCTGTAGAGACCTTTTAACATCAGGTGGACTTTAGTAAATGAACTGCTATTCTTTCCACAAAACATATACCACTAGAAATGGGTGGACGAATTAAATATATTTTCAGTCAAACCGTACAGGCTCTGTTTGCCAAACTGCAAAGAGTTGTTCCCAAAATAATATCTTGCGTCCATTATGACAAAGCTCAAGAAACTTTATCAACAAAAGCTAGCTTCTTATGCAGATTTTACGAGCGAACATCATTAAGTGTAGTTAGTGTTCCAATCGCTTAATTGTTCGGACAGACGCCGGTGCAGACTGCAAGGGTTTTATATACATTTTAATGGACACTTTATAGGAAGGGGTATGTATAGCCCTTTGGTGTAAATCTTAGACGATAGATAAAATTAAGCAACGTTGGGCGCGGTCAGAAATTGGAAGGGTGATCGTTAGTGGTAAAATTACATGTGCGCTTCCATGTTTTGGAAGCAACTTTAAGAAGTAGGTCCTAGTTGTAATTGACAAAAGCCACTAGCTAAACCTTGTTAGAAACTATTGAAGAAATGAAAGATGAGATGTTGGACTTTGACCCGCACCTTCATTAGTATATATTATTACGATGTACTGTGTTCTAGACCTTGTCAAATCGTGGAAAAAGGATCTGAACCATGTAGTGGTGAGCAGCCATGTACCTATCCCTTATAAGACTTTCAAGTGATCATGATCAACAGAGCTACGAGATTGATGTCACGATAGCCTTTTTAAACCATAAAATTATCAAACAAATATATAATACGTCTGATGGTAAGAACTTAATTTCACCCTCATCTGTTCGCAATCAACACCGAATAAGACTTTTTTAATTATTATGAAAGAGTAAGAAACGGGCATGCAGGCTACCTTATGTTAAGTGGTCACTGCAGCCCTTGGATAACCACGACCAGTCTCAAATAGAACAGAAGTTCTATTTAAGGATGCACGCGGATGCGTTCCTACTCTTGAGGACTAAGATGGTCGCCTCCAATAATGTGTGTCCGGCAACCACACCTCCCCAA
>DWON01004476.1:0-16196 GCA_018251015.1 Phocides pigmalion okeechobee | reverse complement strand
TCGTATTATAGTTGCGAGCGCTGACTTCAAATCTATCTATTAAAGTAACACTCCTTTAAAATTACTCTTTACTTTGTTTAGTCATTATGAAGTAGGTTATTTATTTTTGGTAAAATAAAATTATTGGTTAATAAAAATATACGATTACTCCATAAATTAATCAATTCATGTTCAATGTTTTTAAAACACCAACCTGATCTTCGACAAGATTTAACGGCTGCCATTTATCGAGAACAACCGGGAACGACAATTTAAGGTTCCCTAAAGCGCGGAAACACGCGTGAAATTTTGTCACTAGTCACCCATCCATTCCGCGACCGCTTTCTATGATGATTACTTTACATTTCTCTTTTTTAGACATCGGTTAATAAAAATATTTTAGGTCTAGAGTACGTACGACACAAATTTACTTTAATATGAGAAGAGTAGCAAACGAGCTTGCAAATCACCTGATATTGAGTAGTCGCAGCCCATAGACATCTACGTACGACCACAAACACGACCGAATTTCTATCAGAGCTCGAACGTAGATACGTTGCTACCCCTGAGGATTGAGATAGTCGCCTCGCTTCAAAGTGTAGCCGGCAACCGCACCTCTCCAACCGAAACACAGGTAATGCTTTACGGCGGATTACCTTATTTTTTTTTTACTTTAGATTTTGGGTCTCCATGATATTTGTTCTCTCTAAAAACAAGGCCGCGGGTCTAATGGGTGGGTGACCACTAGTGGCAAAATTTCAGCGCACTTCATGTTCCGGGCTTCAGAGAATATGTTAAGCTGCCGGTTCTGACTTTATCTAGAGATGGTGGACTTAACCTTTGTCGGAGGCTAGACAAGCGGGCTGAACAACTGTAAAATGGGCTGGCCAGACAGCCTTACCCACCTCCATCAATTGGAATTGGAACATTGTTATGAAGTGTGTTCCAGACGTGCTTCAGTTTTGGGGAAAAGCCCGCACCCTACAGTACAATCTACAATGAGTTGCAGAATGTAGCGAAAAATCTGCGTCGTTTGTAGTTTATGTAAGTTGATACAGACGCAATTACAGGACAACTTAATGAAAACACAATAAGAAAGATATAAATAATGTCTTCACTGTAATTTCTTTTTCCTTTAATCGAAGACTGACATTGTTATGTTTCAACAACCCGGGGGAAGTCCAAGTAAAAAGTATTTTTTTAATCGAACCGAAAACATCTCTTACTTGAAAAAGCACCGCTACAGTGTAGGCAGCGTAGCATATTAGTCTAAGACCCAGGACCAAATTTCGCCAATCATTATTTCTTGGCAGATAACGTGTGAAATGTTTCAGAGGATGAAATGGATCCTCGTAAATGTCAGCTGCGGTTCCAAGAGTGGTATGAACAGCGGTGGCCACGGATTTGATTAAAATAATCCTTAGCACCGTTGTTACAGCTGTTCATCCCATCAATAGAACCGCAGATGACGTCCACGAAGCTTCACGATATCTCTCTGAAGCATTTTACATCTTATAGTCTGAGAGGGAATTGGACATGAAAATCTGGTGCTGGCTCGTGGTCTATTTGTTGAATCCGGTATATTGTACCTTTACCCGGTATTTTTATAAGTGCGCAACAGTTTTGTTAAAATAAGCCCGTACGAATTGACAGCCTAGAGCAAGATAAACCATCAAAAATAACTCTTTGAAAAAGGCCTCTTAAACTGGAAATCCCAGGTTTCAATTCAGGCTTTAGGTAAAATAAAATAACATGGCTTTAATAGCAAAACATAACACCAGACATGTAATTATCGAGACAGCGTGTATATATGTATTTTTGTGTGGAGATTTCAGTGATGTTCGCAAATATATTGTACAGTTAAATTACGTACGTATTGATTGTTTTCGTTCGTTGCTCGTTACAAGCAGGTAACATTAGCATAACGTTACATCGCGATGCTTTGCGGCAAGGTACACCTATTAGCGAGACTTTATATGTTCATAATTAGGTCCCAACGCAGGCTCAGATGAACCATTCATTAACTTTAGTGCATGTCATAATTAGTAATTAATACTTAAAGTAAAGAATGTTTTTTATTAATATAATCTTTTACTCATCCACATAATCGAAATCTTGTTGAGATTTTGTGCTCCATATTCCATTTTTTATTCCCGTACATGAGAACAGTATAAGGTCATGATCAATGTTGACTGTCCGTCCGAATTACAAATAAGGTCATGTCCCCGCTTACTGTCCCCCAAAATGAGAAGAGTTAAGACCACGTGCAAGTTTACTTTACCGTAGAATGAAATATTTAAGGCCAAGTCTAAGTTTATTGTCACTCAGAATGACTAGATTTAAGGGCGTATGTAAATAACAGGTCTTCAGATTGAGATGAGTTTAAGATAATAATCCACGATTACTGACCACAAGAATGAAAACGGTAAATATATACCAGACCATCTCTTCAGTAGCCCATATGCATGTTGGTAAATTTCACACAATTTGAGAACATAGTCTGTACATTACAGTGTAGTCAAATGTTTTACTCTCCCGTTATATCAAGATACAATTAATTTATAACATAAACATGACTTCTAAGAAATCAGAGGCGGCTGCTCTAAGAGCTGCCTTATGCTTCGAACCGGACTTATAGAGAAGGAAACGGAAATGTTTCGTTTACGGTCCTTTTATAAATTTTCTAATAGTAAAAGGTTAGTTAATAAGTTGCACAATTAAAAATGTATATTTGGAATTGTATATCGATTCAAAAATATATATCATGTAGGTATTCGTTTTAAATTCAAATTTAAAACCAATTTACCTAGATATTTTTAAAAGATTCTTTATGACGCAATTTATCTACAAATAAGAATTTGTTACACTAGTTAAAAATATTCTTTTGCGATACAGAATCACGAGTCTTATAATTTGTCTATGTAATTTTTGTAAATCTTACATTAACATCTTTGCCAAGAAAAATGTGCCAATGTCGACTTTTCGCAATGTCCACAAAGACACGTGACAAAATAATTAACATAATGTGTAACACGTTCAGTTTAGGGAGCTTGCCAGCGCGTCCCCGCTCGACCCTGACCCCACCTCGCACCCCATTCAACTGCCACGTCTTTTTAAATCCGCTTCTTGAAATTTTCAATACCTAGTTTTGAGGTTTTTTCTTATTTCGCAGTCAGATAAACAGGCATATGATTTGCCTTGACTTTTTGGCCTAGTGTGCGGGAAGCCAATCAAGGATAAAATCCTGCATCTCCACTTACCTATATAAACCACTCCGTTAGATGGTTTGGTCTTTACATTAATAGATAACTGCAACTACCATTATTGTATTTGAGAGTCCGACAAGGTTGTTTGTTTGCTAAGAAGCAGACATAAGGTATTTGATAGAAAAATCGAAAAAAGAAAGAAAACGACGAGATCGTAGCTTTCATATTTGTTTTGAGACGTCTTTGAGTGCTATAAGCAATAGACCACTTTATTATATTGCCCGGAAAAATCCTAAACTTAGCACAGCTGGGCTGTAAAACTGTGATGGCTTGTGACAAATCAAAAGCATTTTCGCGATTCAGAGAGCACTTTAAGAAACTAGTCTCGGTTGGTATAATTAGGCTTGTCGGTACCGGGCGGAATGAAACTTTCAAAGAGCGAAAAGTCCACTAATTTGTAAAGGCAGTATAGCTCCAAGAAATTCTAAGACGTAAGAAAAGGTGCACGAATTTTCGAATAAAAAAACAACCTTTCAAAGCCTTCTGACTGTCGAATTTTAAATATCTATCAAAGAGTAAATCCCCGAGAGTAAGTCCTACCGAAATCGGCTTAATCATTTCCAAGAAGAATAAATGTAGATGGAGATATGTTGAACTCTTTTAAAATGATTTAATTTTTTTCTGTTAATTTATTTTCGCATTCGTTTGTCTAGACATTCCTTGCTTACAGCGTGCAGGCTCACGTTGTTTTTGTCAAGACAGGCATGTACCTATGGACTTGTCTATTGTCATCTTGTTCTGAGTATTTTTAAGACTTATTAAGGCTTAAGAAAACGCTCAATACATAGTGGTGGCGTCTGCTTACATTGTGTCTGATTTTCTTTTATGGACTTTTAGGTTGTAAATCAAACGTTTTTGACAGTTACGTGTAAAAAATAAACAGTTTATTATTGTTCTATAAATAAAAAGTATATCGATTTACCCTAAAAATTTAAACCTCGGCATACATACAAGTTTTTTTTTATTCAATTGTATTTTTTATAGCTTTTGAGGTCAACTAAAATGTAAATATTTGGCTCAGAATAGTGGAAATGTGTTATTTAGCGATTAACTAGATTTTATATTCTGATCTTGAGCACCTACACGTAACTAATCACCAACTAAAAAAATCTTGTTACATCGCGCAATTTGGCATCAACACAAAATTTCAAGCGGCGGTCTTTTGGTGATTGTTTGAGTATTTCGGACCATTGTAAAATAATCTGCGAATAGTTACTACTGTTTTCATCTTCTGACGACACAAAGCAAATCTACTTGAGCCCTTTGAAACGGGCCATTCTGTGTGACATTGACTTAGCAGTTTGCTTGTATTTCTGTAAACGAAAATAATAGAAGCTTGCGTTGCGTGTTATGACGGTACAGTATAAGGAGTACCACAAGCTAGATCTTATCAAAGCAACATTTACGTTTATCGCTTATGAATTTGACAAACCTTTTCTACAGTCATAATCTCATACCAGTATTGTATGTGTGTTGTAGTTGCTATGGATACAGGAAGGTACAAAATACCCAGACCCAGAAGTGATATCTGAATTTATCATTTAAATATCTACTCAATCGGGGTGCACATACATATACGAGTATATATAAAACGTTCGAATGGAAAATAAGTATCTCAATCATTGTACTTCGCGCTCGTTACTTTTTGAGGATATTTAAACTGCATCAATTACATATGTATATGACAGAAATGAAGGATTATGGATTAAGTTGATGGGTTTCCATATTGGCAAAAAACTCAATGCTGCACACAGACGGACTGTATAAAGTACTTAACTACTCCATCACTCACTTCACAAATCACAGCGCGAATTGCATTGTTTCCGTAAAATACGGGACCGTAATCCGATTTATTTAAAAGTTACTGATATAAAGGACTCGTATTTTATGTGAAATTAAAAGCTGTTTAACAATTTGACATACTTATATTCAATTTGGGGTTAAATATGACAAAAATGTGTTAGTCGACAGTTAAAACAGGAAATAAACAGATTAGTTATTTATAAGGTGGTAGAGCCGTTAGAGCTCGCCCTGGACGGCACCATCGCCACCCTCATAACCCGCCGTAATGCAACATGTTTTTCATGTATTGTGTTTCGGTTTCAGTGGCGTGGTTGCCGGATACACATTATTGGAGGCGACCATCTTAGTCCTCAAGGGTAGAAACGCATCCGCGTGCATCTTTAATTTGAGATTGAACGTGGTTGTCCATAGGCTGCAGTGACCACTTAACATCAGGTGGCCCGTTTCTTACTCTTTCATAATAAAAAAAAACGGTAAGACATATTTTGTTCATCACCAGCAGCAGTATGTCCCAATAGTGTTCGAGCGCTAGACACAGGTCTTTCAGAATCTGAACGATTAGTCCAAAATTCACATTGAAACAATGAGGACTTAAGAATTTTAACACTTTATGGAGAACTTTCAGACATGCAAGTTTCCTCACAATGTATTCCTACAAACATTGGAACTCCGGATATTACCACAAGGTTATCACTCTCCTTATTCAATTTTTCCTTTTTTATATGTAATGATTTAATCTTGTCATTAATATATCGAACAGCATTAATATCCACTTTAATTGTATTTACCACTGCATAGTACTTGAATTACGGTATACGTACAGTAAATTATTATTTGGGATAACAGTTTATCGTTTCTCTTTCGAGTGTAGAGGAAAGAACTTTATTATTTTGTATAAAAGTAAAAAGTATACAATTATACGATATAAGTACCAGTACTATAGATGTAACTCGTAAGTAACATGCAAAGGAAAAGTACTTGGGCATCAAATACTTTGTGCGGGTGCTTCAAGCTTTCATTTAACTTCACGTGTAAATAACTTAGTGACGTAAAATTCTAATATTCTAATTCTATTTGACCTACTTTCTCAATTCCACTGACTTCATTTATATAGGTCCAAGCAATCTCTCGATACAATGAAGTAAAGCTCTTGATTCAACTTTACTCAAATAAGAAACTTAAAACACTCGTATTATTGAAGTTTAAGGAACTATGTTGAACTAATAACGATTCCAGGAATGAATGTCGTTTCATATATATATCTTTAACTTTGAACAAGACTGCAACAAATACGTATCAGAATTTAATGCATTCATTATACAAAGTTGTTTCAAAAACCGTTGGGTTATTACGCGTTGTGACACATAGGCAAATTAATAACAACTTTAACTATACCAGTGGTAAGGTGAAGACTGGCTTGAAAAATGATGCTCCAAGAATATCTCAAGCATTTTGGGTCACTTTTGTGCAAGAAAGTTTCATAAGGTTTAGTGAGAGTGTGGCAGAAGAGGTGTCAGTTTCACACCAGAGTGCCTATAAGATTCTTTTATGACTATACGTCATGCTATTATGACTATAAGTCTGTCTAATTTATTAAGTGGTATACTGAAAAACCAAGTTGAACTAAAGTTTTATTGTACTGTTGAAATACGACATACGAATGGTCTTATTTAAGGTCATTTCATATAGCCAATATTTGAAGAAGCTAATTTTTATAATTTAGTCGGGTCTGTCTGATTATTTGTCACAGACATTTTACTGTAAGATTATTGGCACGATATGCATAAATTAAATTCAGTAGGAGATGTGTTCTGCAAAAAGCAAAATTAATACATTTTAATGCAATAAAAGATATTCATTTGGGGTTGCACTGCGTCCATTAAAATAACTGAGTGCTGGGCAAAAATCCGGTGCACTTAAGCGTATTTGCTTACGAAGGGTCTGCGAATGGACACACACATATCTATACGTATCGATATATGTAGGTATGTATTGATCAAACATATTCGTAAGTCTTCTTTTGGGTTAAACACGGGTAAAAGTGCGAATAAATATTATTAAGATATCAAAGATTTTACTATCACGAATGTAACTATAAAGTTTATAGTTTAAAAGAGTTTTTCTTAAACATATATTTATGTATATTTGTATGTGTCTCCGAAACGGCTATATCGATTGTAACGGCGTTTTATATAGATAGTCTTTTACTGTCATTTCCGTAACAATCCATTTTCACATTAAAAGGGCATTTATATTTTATATAATGTCATGCTGTTATTGAGTTAATTAACGTTGGTATTTAAACAATGTGTACAATTTAAGCTATTCAAAAACTGATGGCTATGATTTACAACGTTATCATCCGAGCGAACTTCGGTTGACCAGATAGTAAATATTGATATTTAGCTGAATGCTTTATTCCAAGCTTGAATTTTATACTTAAGTTATTCAAAATATTGATCACAGGCTACGGATGTAATGCTGATCATAAACATAATGTCGTGTTATATTAAATATATTACTTTGCTGTCATTATATCATCAATACAATCATAAAAATTCACACTTTTTATAATAGAAGCAGCAATCGAACGTCAAATTCACCTGATTATGAGTGTCCATTGTCATTGTTGTATAAACTCTATACTGTATTTTATACAGCATAATATAGTAGAGTCTGAGCCTTGAAGCCGAGCACAGATGTGCCCACGAGGACCAAATTATAATACATTATCTCAAAGTTGAAACTTAAATATTATAGTTTTGCACTCTATAATGTAGAAGTGATTAAATATTAGGATTCGATGCAGTGACTGTTAAAATATCAAATGGACGATGAGTTAATAGTAGTTTGTAAAACATTATACTAAGTTCCATCTTTTTAAAAACAGGGGCAAGGCGAAGACGAATTGAGACTGGACGACGAGATGGAGCGGGTAGTGTGGAGCGAGGGGTCGCCGCCCCCGAGGCTGCTGGTCTCCGGCGCCCCTATCCGCGACGCCCACGCACCACTGCCACAGCAACCGCCTGCTTACGATGAACATATTGTCCAAGGTATGGAAAAAGTTTTTCCGTCATATCGTATTTTATGTTCGTAAGTATCATAGGACTGTACAAAATAATCAATAAACAAATTCGTAAATAAATAAATTTAATAATAAAAAAAATGTTTATTGCTAGCTACACCTACAAGTGAGGCGTCTATCTTAGTCCTAAGGCGTAGCAAGGCGTCTAAGTGTGACTTCTGGAAAGCTTTATTCTTGTTTGAGGGTGCACGTGTATATCCACGGGCCGAAGCAACTGCTTAAAATTAGGTGGCTATTACACAACTTTAGCTTTTCCCACAAATTTGATCAGTAATTTCTCAAGATAGTCTTATTTACGCAGTTTCGATAGAGATGTATAACCACCATATCTATTTAAGGCGTAAAAAAATCTTATGTTTCGGTGAAAAAGTATGGCTGCCGGTTCACATACTTGTTGAAGATAAATACGATTATACAATGATTAAGATTTAATGATTAACAATTATTAAGTTGGAAGGCGCTCCGTGCTTCTGGGTTTTCAGTAGGGCAGGGGTCGGCAACCTTTAAGATGGAAGAGCCGAAAGTTGCAATTTGCAAATTTTCTCATATCTTAAAGAGCCACTAAAATATGTTTAAATAATTTTATATTTGTCTCTATGTTCCGATTTCGACACGACTTTCACAGATATCTTTTGTTATGGGGAGTATACAGTACAGCGCAGTACAGTGGGATATATACGGTATATAAAATAGATAGTTATATCTATGGATACGTTTTTAAAGGTTTTGTCAATAAAATAATTTATAGTAACTTGAGAGCCAATATTTCCATTGAAAGAGTCGCATGTGGCTCGCGAGCCGCAGGTTGCCGACCCCTGCACTAGGGTGATAGAATTATAGTTCGCCTTTGAAGGTACCACTGTGGGCCCTATAATCTGCTAGCAAGCAATTATTGTGCCCCAATAGAGGTGATCATAACTTCCATAAGTTTCACCATACCTTACTTTTAGATATTAAAATTAACAAATAAAAATGCAATCACTTGATGGTAAGTGGTCATTGCCGCATATATGTAACTAATTGGATAAAGAGCAAAAGTCGTACTTAAGTCGACCGCTATTATGTTGCTACTCCTGAGGACTATAGTTGTCGCCTCATTTGTGAACCGAAGTGTTAGTTTAGAATTATTTATAGTCATGTTTTTATGTTGGAAAAGTAATAAACGACCGCGCAGGCCATTTAATGTTAAATGGTCTCTGCAGCACAAGGCAATCCACTTCCAGCTTCTCATAAGACTAAAGTCTGAGAGACTGAGAACTGAGACGAGAGCCTTGCTTGTAAATGCCGGTAACGGCCTTTCTCTAACCGAAACACAAGTGCTTTAAAGCGGATTATGAGGGCGGCGATGGAACCCCTCGGTCCAACTGTTCTACCATATTGCAAATCAATATATTACATTTATAACGTGTTATCTCAAAAAACAAAATTTTACAGTAGAGCATTTTTTTACTTACAAAAAATTGTTTTACTTGAGGTAACAAAAAACTTGAGGTTTCAAACTTGTCACGTTATTGAAACAAAGAAGCGAAATGTTCTTTACAATTTACTATTCACCCATAGTTGTACCTAAAACATGTTAGACGGTCTCCCTGGTATTTCCACGTCCTCTCCTACAACTAGCAATTAAAGCGTAGTACTCCACTTAACAGTTGTTTTTCTTATGTAGTTCCATTATTCTCCCGCGCTGACTACAATTAGCTCCGCAGTAAGTTCCGAGTTGCCACAATTGCCAAAGCTTAATGTTAAGGGCGTGTCTTAACGTACATCAAGTGTTTCGTTGAAAGCTATTACTTTAAATGGAACCTAGAATTATATATCGGTTAGTTAGAATAGAGAATGTACTAGTACAATTTACGTTGCTACAAATTTTAACTGATGTAACAATACTTTGCCGGTGCTTTAAAAATATAGAAATATAAAAAAGCGTTTCGCTGTTAAAATTGATTTAATTTTAGATTGTGTAGGTTCCATTCTTATTATAAATTTAAGACTTTCATTATTTGAATATGCATTTCGGTTCCATTAAAGTATTTCCAACGAACATACAGAAACAATTCCTATAAATATTTATCTCAAACAAATAAAGATGTCCTCTTTTCGTATGTAGATTAATCATTATTATCACATAGTTCGTCAGTCTGGATTATCTATTCCTTTTAGCAACTTTAACGCCTGAAGATAGGATTAACGTAATCTAAATTAATATTACGATGACCTTTTAACTTTCATTAGGAACACATTAGAGATAGTAGCGAATGCGGCCTGTGTACCAAATTATTAATTAATTGAATTAAATTAAATTAATTATTATTAATCAATTATATTAAGTGATGTGATGTCATAATAATTATTTATTCATTAATCATATTTCGATACAATGGAATAGAATAGAATAAACTTTATTGCATACCATGAAATAGAAGACAAACATTTACAAAATTTCACAACTTAGTACATAATAGGCGGATTTATCGCTCAGGCAGCGATCTCTTCCAGCCAACCTATGGAAAAGCAGAAGCAAGAAGAAGGGGTGAGTATTGCGGATATAAGGATCAGGAATAAATACAACATTCAAATAAAATACCACACATAAAATCTAAGTTCTTTCGAATTTTACCAAACTGGTCTAACGTAGCATCATTGAACCTCACTCTCCTTAAATAGATGCGTTGCTATATACAAACATTATGTTTGACTCACATGTAAGTGTGCCCGACAAATAAGAAGTTTCAAATGATAAAAAAAAACACATAATTATGAGAACAGTGGTGGTCTCTCTCCGGTCGAATAATAATACTTTCCGCTTGCGCTTATGATATGTTCGTCGGCTTATTCAGTAGATATAAAGTGCGTCTTGGGATTATCCTTAATTATCCATCTGTCCGATGGAATTGTGTCATTTGGAAAATTAATATTAATTAATTATTTAAGCGTTTTGCTCTTTAAGTGTTTAAGTAATAAAATAATTGAATTAAATTAATTACACTCAATTTGACGGGTGTACTAGGCTATCTTACATGTAACAGCCTATTTGTTTGTAATATAGGTTTATTTACTATCTTCTTATTATTTTTATATTATTATCGTTCTTATTGTATGCATGATATGCGTTTTTTTATAATATTGAAGTATTAAACGAAGAAGCAGTCCACTGACATGTGGTACCGCCCGTAACTTTTGTAACAAGTCTCGTATAGAACTGGATTTCTAAGTCGATCACATATACGAGTACGTTGCTACTCCTAAGATTAGTTCTGTCCGCTAATACTCTTGACTACTTATACATAAGTCATTTTTATGTGATTTACGGCGGTCACCAAGCCAATTCCTTTTCTCGCTGGCAGTTTATCCTTGTCGAATGATTACGATCTATGAAACTGCTTCCTAATTTAGACTTCATTGATTTAATATAAAAGAGTGAGATGACTGATCCAACAATCAACATTCATCGGAAACTATTAAACCTAGAACTGCGAATGTTTTTACATAGATTCTTTATATAGCGTAACTTTTTTTATGTGAAATTAGCAAACGGTCATGCAAACCAACATTAAGTAATCGCAGCCCATGGACAACACGACTGAAATCCTATATGAGCTTGAACGTAGAAACGTTGCTACTCCTGAGGACTAAGATGGTCGTCTCGCTTCAAAGTGTAGTCGGCAACCGCACCTCTCCAACCGAAACAAAAGTAATGGTTTACGGCGGGTTATAAGGTCGGCTATGGTCCTCCCACCTTTAGAAATTTAAATTATTTTTGTATTTACAATTCTTTTTAACGTGCATAAAAGTCTTTTACCCTTCTGGTCTTTAACTTCTGATTTTTTCATTTACAAATTAACTTCTAATAGATGTATATGGCAAAATGATATATTATTATGTACTACTATGCGAGCAAAACAGTTGGGAAAAGTTAGAAGCATATAAATTGTACATCATTGCTTAAAAGAGCGCCGTGCACAAAACTAAATAAAATGTTTGAGAAAGCACTCATTACTGTTTCTTCTGAGAAAATCGCAGAGCGCTGCAGATTGTTAAGTGAAGTTCCCTGTAACGAAAATCTCAAATGTCAAATTAGTTTTAAGACGGTTTAAAGACCTCGCGGGTTCTCAACAGGCAACTTCTCTCCATTTGATAAGTGTCTCTGATTTTTGTTTATTAATTTAGTTAAAAGGCTTGAGAGTTACTAGAAATAAAAATATTGAAGTAAATGCCCGTGTGAAACTGAATATTACAATATGAATATATCCCGATAAAATATGCAGCCTGTTTACTTAATATGTGTTTATAATTGAATCAAATGTACCTCTAGTAGTATAAATTTTCATCTCCTATTTTATGCTCTTTAAAGTCATTTTCAAATTTTATTTCTTAGTACTCTGTATAAAGAATATCTACTAATTTTCTGGCTTCAAAAATGAAAATTAATGCTTTGGACTGTGCCTTGATGTGGGTCATCTTTTTTGATATTTTCATTAAAGATTCCAAAAAAGTCCAAATGAATAGAAGGTCGTTCAGGGAACTATTGTCCTGTTTAGACAACAGCCGCCGCCGCCGTAATCCGTGGTGAAGCAACTTTGGTGTTCCAGTTTGAATGATACATTACTATAAACTACATTTATAATCGAGATGGCCATCTTGGGCCTGAGGAATAGCTACGCACCTGTAGGAGCAGGAGCAGGATAGGACAGTAGCCCTGTTGAAGACTGTATGTGGATGCTCGTGGAGAGCAGTAACCAGTTAATATAAAGTGGACTGTTGGCTCGTTTTGTAATCTAACACATAAAAAAGATTAATGCTTTTTAATTGCCGATATTTTGAATCAGTTGCATGTCTCGTGGCTAAAAAGCGTTAGTCGTGAGTACCGTTTACATAGTAAAATGTAAAAAAATCCACGATTAGTTTAAAATTGTACATAAAAGAGGTAACTACTATCAGTTGGCTTGAACGCTTATTACCTTATACTAATATATGAAGACGCTAAAAATACATATGGCTCTTGCTGTTTTTTGTACAAACATGAAAAAAATCAGGGCTTAACCTTATTCTCTGTTCCATCCCCTATGAAGTTAATATGATATTAATAAAAATATATACACAGTCACGACACAAATGATTTCAGCAAAATAAATACCTATAGCGTGATCAAAGTAAATCCTTCAAAGCGATTTTCAATAAAATGATCATATTAGTACCAAATTGATGTAATCTTTTTCAATATTAAACGTTGCTATGTACGATAAATAATTAATTAATTTGTATGTGCTGGATAATTTATGTTTTGATTTATGTCCTAATATTTTCTCTTCTATTTTATTTGGAGTTCGGACCCCCTTCTGAGAGACCATAATTTTACCACTTAGGTATAAATATTTGTATAACAGATTTGTTATTTATAAATGTACTAGCTGACTCGACGAACTTCGTTCCGCCTAAGAGAAAATGAACGAGCAGATTTAGGATTCTAAAATTACGTTTAGCTGTCATTTGCGTTTTGTTATTCCATGTCAGATGTGTTTTTATTATATTCCTTTTTATAGTGACTTGTTACGTCACACAGGATTGCGGACGAACGGGATAAAAAGTATCCTATGACCGTTTCCTGGATTCTAAGCTACCTCCCCACAAATTTTCAGCCAAATCGGTTCAACCATTCTTGAGTTATAAATAGTGTAACTAACACGACTTTATTTTATATATATAGATATAGCTAATAAATATACGGATTTATAAAAAAAATCTAGCGATATTACCTACCTTACTGCGAGGCGTTTCATCCAAGCGAATAATATTGCGGTTTTGTTGGCTCAGCGACAAAGCTCGTCAGGAAGTCACTGCGGTTAAGATTGTGACTTCTCGTTGTATATTGTTTGACATTTTGCACGCTGAAACACTCCATCGCCATGTTAGTGACTCGCTACGTGTAGACCGTTTTTATAGTTAAAGGTGGGAGATCTATAGTTCGACCGGGGAGGTACCACATACGCCCTCATAATCCGCCGTAAAGCATTACTTGTGTTTCGGCTGGAGAGGGGCGGTTGCCGGCTACACTTTGAAGCGAGGCGACTATCTTAGTCCTTAGGATTAGCAACGCATCTACGTTCGAGCTCAGATAGGATTTCGGTCGTGTTTGTGATTGTATGTGGATTTTTGTGGGTTGCGACTACTTAACATCAGGTGGTTTGCATGCTCGTTTGCTACTCTTCTCGAATAAAAAAATAGCATTATTTTTTTATAGTGTTACCTATTTATTGAAACCAATTCACTTATATTCGCTTATTTACATATGATATGTCCATTTTTCCCTCAGGAGTATCAGTGCCGTGGTAATTAGTTACGAACTAAAATGAAACATCTGTTATATTTGGTTATTGTTTTAGTTAATGTCAATAGGTGACACTAGGTGATCTGCATTCATATTTTATTTCAGATGAGACTTTTCTTATAAAAAGACAAGCAAAAGACATTTGATGGAAAGCTATCACCGTCGCCCCTGGAAATTTTCAATATCAGGGTTTAGGGAATATCTTAGAAGACAGCTTGTCCCATATTTTGCACATAAGTTGAAAAAATCTAAATTTATATGGAACTATGGAGGACCGTCACGAGTCCAGTTGATGCGGATGGAACCTCAATCTTCATGTGGTGGAGAAAGAGTGACGTAGCCACAGTCAAGCATATAAAGGCGAGAGATCACGGAAAGGGATCCTGTATTCCTCCGTAGACTTAAGTGTTCTAACCGGTCGGTGATCCATGGGTCATTAACAATTCAGACAACGGTAGCTTTTATTCTATATGGAATTGATTATATACGTCCATGGGTGGCTATGACATTCCACGAAATGACAAGCGCGAAGGTACCTATTTCTAGCTTGTATCTTGTTGTTTTGTGTGTAGTTGTGTGTTTTGAGGCACATGTGCCATTTTAATATAGACCAAGTCGATTATCAACACATAGTGTTACCAACACATGGTCGACTACCAACAAACATATCTTTAAGAATAACAACTATTTTTTTATTTACTTTACATAGATCCTTACAGTCACGGTGTAAGCATATACTGGAATAGAAATGGCATACTGTCAAACGCAGTGCAAATTGCCGTCTAGATGGACCGACGACCTGAAATAGAGAGGTGGAAGGGCTGGATGAGGAGAACTAAGGACCATGTATAGAAACACGCCTTGGGGAGACCTATATCCAGCAGTGAAAACATGAATTATCATCATTAGATGATAATGATGTTCACACATTACAGAGGTTGCTTAATATCAGATTATTTTTAAAATTAATGTAAAAAATAACAGGGTATAATATGCCAGAGGTAATCTGTAGGAATATTTTGCAAGTAAGCTCGTACCTATATAATACAATGATCAGGTATAAAATGCCAGAACCTGGCACACCACTAATCACGGCAAAGTTTTGTACAGTTTGAAGTTGATGAATGAAAGTACGAAGTTTTTCTTCCGCTCCGAACAATCGTTGATTTCAAAAGTTGTAGTTATGCTTTCTTTTTGAAATAAGTTTCTGCATTTATATAGCCATTCCTTTCTTTACATACGTCTATTGAAAATTTGAAAGTGCTGTTAGGAAATGTAGAAAATAGTAGGAAACAGAATTTGAATATTTTCAACGAATAACTTATGAAGAGGGTTTTAATGCGACCGTTACTTTGTGACTAAAAGCAAAAACTTTGTCATTGAAAGTAGAAGGCCTTGGTCACTGCGACGCTAGGTGGTGTTGTAAAGTGGAATACGAATTAGTGAAGCGTGGTTTATCAACTGAAATGAATGTATACTCTGTTTCGAGTTATCATTATGAAAAATGTTTTTGATTGTAAAGAGATGTTTTTAACTTCGAATTTATTCTTTAAAATCAATTTAATTCACTTGGAGTATTTTTTATTTATTTATGTACACACAAAAACATACATTTTGTCACTTTAAATAAAGTAAAATGAGTACAAGTGTACATTGTCAAATCTATGTCTATATCTATATCTATATCTATATCTATATCTATATCTATATCTATATCTATATCTATATCTATATCTAT
>DWON01004475.1:0-16196 GCA_018251015.1 Phocides pigmalion okeechobee | reverse complement strand
CTCTATTGCCTCTCTTACCAAACGTGGAAAGTAATGGCGTTCAGCCGAGATCACCCGAGGTTGGTGTAGTTGTATCCTGTGGTTAGGTCCTGAGTTGAGGTCCAATTAAAAATCAAAAATCGTTAAGCGTGAGTACCCGCTATATTGCATAATGTATGGATTCCACTATAATATCAGTTTGAAATCGTATGCTCTCGTTTAATACTTCTAATTCAATAAAAATGAAGTTGGCACACCCGTAATTTTACGTACCTATAAACAAACATTTACTAAAGATGGAATCTATGCAATACGATCGTGTGAAAATGCCCTACAGGTTCTAAACATCTGTTTGTAACACTGACCCAAAATACAATCTATATGTTACATTTCCGCATTGTCACGTTCGATATTCCGGTTAGTCGGTTAGTAACTGACGTAATTCGTATTTAGAGTCATTAGTCAAATTGTACTTACTGCGAATTACGTTGGCTTACAACGCAACAAAGGTTAACGTGAATTTCTCTATATCATGTGTTATGAGAATCTAAACTATAATTAATTCTAAATATTTTTCATTGAGTACTGTAATTCCTATGATATATAATGTCTTTAATTAAATGACACTTCCTAACAATAACGTCAGCTAACCAGATCTCAATGTTCTCAAATTCTTTATATTCTATCTAAAGTGCAATGATTTAAATTGTCATAATAAATTAAAATAATTTTATTTCATTTTAAATTCATTACTTTGAATAATGTTACTCGTATTTCGTATAGTTAGTCAAACTGAACTGCGTAATGCTATTAGTCAAATGGCACTAACTATGTAACAACATTGGCACAAAAAGCGCTGAGTAACATAAATCGTATTTAGTGATATTTGAACCGTTTTAATCCTCTATTACTATAATTCTGAAAACTACACCCGAACTGATTAGTTGTGTCTACATTATTATCGCGACGACTTGATTATTATTTTATATTACTATCAGAATAATAATAAATAACTTTAAAATTCATATAGAATGTCGATATAGTTAGATCTTTGCAATAATTATCTTATATGTTAATTAAAAAAGGAAGTTTTTTGTTACCATAGAACTTATCAAGCCAATGTAATAATTAATTGGTGGTATGTTAAAAAAGAAGTTAAAGATTTTATTTTTATTGCATTGATTTTGCATATCTTCGATCTATACTGTATATCTAACTAATCAATATAATATTAATACGAAACTGAAAGCAATTACAGCTAATTCAGATATAATAAAGTAACTAGTGCGTGCACTGTGTACATGATATGTACGGAGTGTATGTTTATGTGTATGTCCCAACGGGTCTATTTGATTACTTCGTCTGTGACGCCTAATTATACCCGTTATTTCCATTCATAGGCATTTCAACGTTACGTTCGGTACACACGCCTCAATACCCAATTAAACCGGCCTATGATTGGCATAATAACGTTTACGCCTTAGGTTCAGGTTGTCGAATTTAGTGTGCGCTGAACTTTAGGTCGAACTTTGATAAGTGGTTTGAGAATGTGTGCGTTTAATGGGGGCTTATGTAAGTGTTTGTGTGTGCGAGGAGCTTAAAACTTAGATGTAGCTTTCGCAACGTGAAGGATTAGTGGGGAGCAGACGCTGTTTAACGATTATAAAGGATCTGTCGAGGACAATGTTATAACTAGTTGAATTGAGTCATTTGAAACTGGATAATGAGAGGTTGAGCAGCCATCCCAATATGTATCTACCACTTAAATTACAAAGAAGTAATATTTTTTACATTGGACAATTATAAAAATAGTTAAACTACACGTATAATAAAATAAAACTCTAAGTCATATTTACATATTAAATATTTCTTGGGAAATCTTACTCTAATAGTCATTGTCATCGACACAGAGATTGAACAAAAATAAGAATCATGTATATTTAGACGTCTTTTTTTCCGGGATCGAACCCAATAACTCATGCGTGAAAGATCGGTATGGTGACCCATGAGTTGCCCGGGCGGTCGGTGTAGGTACTTTGGTTTAAATATGAACTTTCACAACTTAATTAAGTTCCAGACTTGTCCTTGCCTTAGGCTGTATTTTTACGTAATAGTTCTACTTGTAAGTTATCTAAACATCTACATCTATCTTTCTTTTCTTAAATTACTTTGAGTACAATATTAACGAACTATTTCATCGTACAAAAAAATTTAATAAAAAATAAAGAAGTATTATAATTAGAAATATCGCCATATTGAAGTGTTTTAACGACATCAAAAAAGGAAAAGAATTGTTGGAATGTTATTATAATTTTTATAAAAGGAATATTAATTTTATAATTTTATCAGTTGTATATGATTTATAGCATTTTAGTAATATAACATTTTTATAAAACGTAACGTAAGCTATGAATCAAATAGATATTAATTAGAATATTTTATGTTAGAAGTACAGATTCGACATATACATACATTAATCGCGGTTAGCAATATTACCTGTCATTAACGAATTATTACGCAATATTAACTCTGAATTATTCCTGTCGGTTTTATGTCGATGCATGACGCAAATTAATACGTATAATTTAACCTAAAATAAATTAATTTAACCTAATATTACAAGATCCATATTACCGATATTCATTGTCAATCAAGTTTGTCCTGTCAAGTATTTGTCCTGAGATTAGAAGGAAATATTTACTTTGAATCTACCTTTATAAACCTATATTACCTGAACGACTTTACCAAATATCGTAATTCTTAAAATGTCTTAAATAATAATTATCATTATAAGTTAAGGAAATAATGTTTATTTATCAAAGAAGGAAGATTAAATTGTCTACGATAATGTAGGATTTTATAAAACAATATCATAAAATCATTACAATCTTACTGTTATGCATGGGTCTCCTCCTAAAACGAAAAAGGTTTGGTTATTAAAATATACCACTCTGGCCAAGAACAAATGGGCGAGGTTCACAATTATATGGAGAATTCTCAAGAACTGAGGTTACTTCAACATGTTTTTTTTCACCATTGACACAAGTTATAATTATTTTCTAATACCTCACAGTAGGTTCATAGGAGATGTACCAATAAATAAAATGTCATCCAAATGGTTATTAACCTTATTGTGAGAGCGAATAAATGAATGTTATTATTATTTTAAAAAGTATAAATAAAAAAAAATGAGATGTGAGAAGCCGAATTTCTTAAGCTGATTCCTGAGCCAATTGAGACTACACAGACAGATTACTTTTTATTATTGTTCACGTATTCCTATTATTATTATACTCTATTATTACCAGGAACTTACAAAACTACTTTACGAACAGATTATGTGGGAAGTACTCTATCATATTGAAATTACACCCCAAAAGCCTTGGATGCTAATACTTGAAAAGCTTAAAGCCCGTCCTTTACTTAGAACCTTGAACAACCTTCGATAATAACTATGATGGTTATTTGTTAACAGTTACAGCGGTTTGCTTTTAATATATATATTGTATAGTTTTCAGGTATCTACGATTTGTAAACTGGAAATAATATATGTATATATTACAAAATTACGATTTAAATTATCGGAATAATAGTATAAGTGGCTCGTTTAAGAACTACTATGGTAAATTACAACGATACATAAAATTACTACGGTACTTATTTTTAAATTTGCCCAAGAAAGAATAACAAAAAGCGTATTAACTTGATCCGTTGCTAAATTTTAACGATAAAGTATTTTTCCTTAGTTTCATAAATTAAGTTACAAATTTAATTGAAATGACACATACTTACACAAACGCAAATTCAAAGTATGCCAGTATGAGAATTGAATGGAATTGAGATGGTCATGCTTATTTCACTCTAGCATAAAATTCGCATGTTTAAATTTATAAGTTTAAAAATAGTATAATATTTAAAACTGGCTGTCGACGACTTCGTCGGTGATGATTCAATTAAATTGACATAAGTTTTTTATTTGTTAACCGATGTAAATGAAAAATACACAAAATGTTAAGTGAAGCCCGACACAATATAATCCTGAAAACTGCATTCAAATCGGATAAGCGGTTCCGAGATTAGCGTGCACAAACAAACAGACATACAGACAATCAGACAAAATGAAAATATTGTTATGGGTTCTCTTGCGTGTATCCCATTATGATTTTTTTAAATATATTTGCCATGTACAGACAGCAATTACTTGCAGTTTTATTATATGTACGAGGGCAGTCCGATAAGTACTTAGCCTACAAAAGAAAAGCGAAAATTTTGGAAACTTGGCGATTAATTTCTCAACATAATCTTTTAGCTCGAGACACTTGACCCAGCGATGCCCCAATTTTTTAAAATATAGATATAGATGTATAGATTAAGATCTGCTCGGTGCAAATAGGATAGTAACAATTAAATAGATTCATGACAACATAAAAATTGTATTGTATTCATTATTATTATTAACATTCATTAAATTTCAATGTTTTCTAGTTATGTAAGTTCTTGTCCATCTTATAATATAATATTGTATGTTCTTGTTTCATATTTAACGTAAATTTTAATCTTAATTTAATTCTATTTTAATTTATCACAGCGTCCATACTATGAATGCCGTGTTCACCTATAATTGTGGGTACACGACCTATCTATTTAAACCTTGCTATTATAATATATATAAGTGTATGCTACGTTGGTGAACCTTTAATAAATAAATAAATAAATAAACTCCAAATCGTGAATCGTTTCTTGATTTTCTATGTTTCTCAGTTCATATTTTTAACCTCAGACCACTAAAATACTTGTTCTAGATGGAGTTGATTATGGAAGTCCGTAAGGGGCTAGTTTCCGCTTACCATAACGTAAAATACAAGTCTGCATATCAAGTTTCAACAAATAAATTATTTTTAACAACGATTCTAGTAGTTTTAGTCTATGTTCTCGAATTTAGTTACTCCTATGGAACCTACCCCCCCATTCAAATGTTTCAAATAAAGTTTCTAAAGATTATTAGGTACGAAGGATACGTTTGTAATAGGGTACGAAATCAAATATTTCATTTAACCCACTTTTCTAATTTGTCAATATCAATTTCTACTCCGACCCTTTAGCTAATTTAATTGATTTATTCGGTCTAACGCACTCAGGATCTCACGACAGAGCGTAAATAAATAACGTCAAATTATTAGATTTCGAGCCATTGAGTACCAAGCTTTGTAGTTGTTTAATAAATTGTTGCGAATTCTAAATTACGTCTCTGTAAGTAATATTGTTATCCTACTGACGAATGTTCATATTTTATATACCTAATGCGCCTATTGTTTCATGAAATTGAATTATTGAAGGTAAGTGCAGTCCATCTGATGATAAGAAGTCTTCCACTGGATAAGTTAACCAACAGCATTCTTACCTGAAATTTATCACAAATTTTTTGCTACTTTTAAAAATCTATGATATGCGTTTTATGTGTAATGAACCGTCAAACATACGTTATAACCATAAATGGTTCATCTATGAAACGTCTTAGCCGATTTCGGTTTCACTAATGTATTAAGCTTCACTTAACATTTGGTGTTTGTTTCATTTCGATCGGTTTGTAAATAAAAAGTACCATTCATTTTTAATTATAAATCGATTTGAAAGTTGATAGTTGAAATTTGAATCTTTCGAGTGCGATGAGAACTTTTTACCATAAAAAAATCTGGAAATATCTGAAAATGAAAGCCCACTTTAACAAAATTGCGGGAAACAGCTAGTACTTAATAAAATTATACATTATTTATTTATTTTAATTAAATAAATAATATGTATATCGATTAATTTATATTCTACATACATATTTAATCCATTTCTTATGGTTTACCATTAATTGCTACTATTTGAAAAAAAGTTTAAATTTTAAAACGTCTACAGTTATACACATGTTTCCCTTTTTTTCATTTAAGCAGGATACTATTTGTAAACAGTAACACAAAGGAACATGTTCTTACATGAACACGCGAAGTTAGCCTGCGTTGCTATATCGATATTTCTTAACTTGCTCTTCCGTTCCTACGTGTATATTTCTAAACTCTAAGACAACTTGAGCCGTCTATCTTGTTCCTCTCTCCACTTACACTCAAATGAATTGCTCAACTTTGAAGGAATACTTGTTTCTATTCAGGATCGTTAACTTGGATGCGTGTTGTTGAGACGTTTTGCTATTGTCTATTAAAAGTTGTATCTACGGGAATTAAAATAGTTGTAGGCAAACTTGATAATGTCCAATTCTCATGCCTTTTAAAAAAAAGTTTATTAATTCAATTTTATTTAAAGTTCTCTTACATAATATGCTTTTGTTATTTTCCTTCAGAAATTGACAAAAAAATGCTGACGTGTATTCTGTACGAGTCTTAAATGTTATGACTGCATTCATTTCTATGTGCTACTAGCTTTTCTCGCAGCTTCGTTCGCGTGTTTTAAAATAAAAGCGTTAGTCCTTGAAACATCGGCAATCTGACAATAAGATCTCGTCTAAACTGATCCAGCTGCTGATATTGCATGACTATTTTTTACGGGTTTTAACTTTCTTGTATGGATCCTGATACATTTTCTAAAATAAAAATGGCCTTAATTACTTCTCATAACATGATATATCTGCCAATGAAAGGCCCGTCGTAATCATTTCAGCCGTTTTGGAGAGTACCCGGAATAAACAGACATAATAAAGGAAATTGTGAACGAAATAATTTGAGAAGGTGTGCCGTAAATGTCTATGAAATTGAAGTAATATAGTATTAAGATGTCTGTCGGTCCGGGAATCGAACCGAAAATTTGTACTTATCTTGTTTGATTTTTGACAAGGGCAACATGATATAAATACATATTTTCTTATTTTTAACTTCGAATAACATTTTAACCGTCCCATTTTTTATAAACCCTCATAACGTAGCGTCTTTATTTCTATCGTAGCCCTCAATGACAATAAAAATTATAAATATAATTTTAAAACAAGGTGGGCGTAATGGTACTACTATTATTAAAAATCCGAACTGAAATCATTATAGGTATTACCCATGTTGAATGACAAATATATATACTCATATTTATAAATATAGAATTGAATGGCCGTATACAGTGTGTTTCTATGATTAAAAAATATCTTAATATTGGCTTAATCTATACAAGAACATAGTATAAATTGATAATGAATAAGCATTGATTTGTTCTTCAGGGGAGGTAGCACTGCCGCCCTCATAATCCGCCGTAAAGCATTACTTAACATCAGGTGGTTAGTATGCTTGTATGCTTCTCACATATAAAAAAGATAAAGGGATATTTTGCTAGAAACCATTTGAAATGTTTTTCAAAGTAACAGTTGAACATAATATAATTTGTCAAGTGTGAAATTTGTATAGAAATTACGTAGTCAAATTATTAATATCTGTAACATTAAGCGAACCAGTATATTGTTAGTATCATTTGATTGTATTAGAGTTAAAATATCTAGATTCTCGTTGATCAAATCTCATTAAAACTTTTTCTTAAAAAGACTCTATATCTACATTTATACAAATATTTCAGTAATAGAGCCCGTAGATAAATAATGAACAAAAATTCATGGAACTTTAATTCAATATAAACTGTTATTAAGTCTTTGTAATCGAAATAATTACATTCGACAACTTAATTATTCGTTGAACCGGTGTAATTGCTTAACGAGTGTAACATTAATGACCGAACAATGTTTGTTCAAGTGTTATTAATAAATCGTGAATGTATTTACAGCATACTTGTTATATTCGAGCGATATTTATAATGTACAATAACTGAAAGTAAATATTAAACACTACACTTAATTTATCGACCGGTGAACCATATACCGCGGTTTGTGTTTCGATCGGCTACTATTATATTCTTTTACAAAAGTAATTTAAAACTGTTATCGGACGTAATTGCAATAAAACTGAACTTAAAGCGAACATAGAATTATGCATGAACTCGTTGATGTATTGTTCATAAATAACTAAGCAATACGATGGCATAACGTCCACTGTGTAATGAATCCGCTAGTAGTGAATTTGATTACCCTCCATAATTATGATCGGCTCAACACTAATCGAATATCGATTCCACATACTCCATACTTAACATAATGTAGGTAACAGTATGTAAGGGACAGCAAATGACTAGCCAAATCGAATAAAGCGCCT
Source organism: Phocides pigmalion okeechobee (assembly GCA_018251015.1). Taxonomy (NCBI): domain Eukaryota; kingdom Metazoa; phylum Arthropoda; class Insecta; order Lepidoptera; family Hesperiidae; genus Phocides; species Phocides pigmalion. The sequence continues at coordinate 8,034 of DWON01004475.1, read as the reverse complement.
GAACGGTTTCAAAAGGATACATTCCGCCTTGATTTGCATACTTAATTGAACAAATTCACGCAATTGGTACGAGCCTGTATCCTTTCCGCTTATTTTGTTTTGTACACGATCAGCAGCAAGATTGTGGCTTCGAACATCGAGGTTTGGGGACCGATTTCCTGACATGTTCTTCAGATTTTTCAAATTTAAGTGCATATGAGAAATTAATTATCAGTTCCTAAAAAGATGAAGGTACACATCATAAGGAAACCTTCATGCTGGAGAGCAATCCTTAGAGTTCTTAAAGGTCTATTTATTCTATCAATTTGCACTTGATTAAAGTTATTGTCTAGGGATTATCTCTCATTCTGAAAAAAGTAATGAATGCTGGTGAGCAATCTTTAGTGTTCTTAAAGGTGTATTAAATCTATCAATCTGTACTTGACTAGAGTTGTAATCTAGAGTTTCCTTATCCTACTAAGAGAAGACCTATGCAAAGTAGAGACAGAAATGAATTGATGAAGAAGGTATCTATATTGCTGCATAGATACAGCAAAAAATAGTTTCGTGAAAACAAAAAAAATAGTGAACTAAAAGAATCCCTCCGTATTGTGCGTTGATACATCGCTTACGAAGCCATTAAACGGATTACATTCTTGGCTCGTCTTGGCAATACGACATCGGACAAAAACAACGTAACTAAAAGAAATAACGGTCATGGTGACGTATGAATACGCCGATGCCAAAAGGTCTCCAAAGGTACGTCGATGTCATTATCACTCACATACTATATAACCAAAAAAAATCGACCAAGTCAAACTCATGCACCAAGAGTTCCGTATAGTTCTAAAAATTACTAATTAATAATTAACTATTTAAATTAATACTAACTAATAAAAATTAATAATTAATACTTCTAAAAATTTACGGTTTTGAAAAATCTCTTAATTGTGCTATAAGATTTTGCTTCCTGATAAATTACTGAGTCTAATTCAACGGGAAGTACCTAATGGATTTAGATTGTCAAGATATGTGGCATAAACTGCCGTATCTTGTGATTGCGTTATCTGAGAAGTTTGTTTTCTCATAGTCCCAAAGTAATTGATATAAATTTCAATTTGATATTCCCATGTATTTCTACGAAAAAGGATTCCAGAGACTCATAAGATGAACAAAGAAGTGATCCTATAACAGTTACTAACTAAGACTTAAATCTCTAAAAACAGAAAGTCTTCTCTTTAAATATGGAGAACCCAAAAACATGATATCGCATCATGACTTTAACAGGTGTTGTGTCGCGATTCGATATTAGAAAGAATCGTGATAGAAGAAAATTACAATATACAGCCTAAAAAAACTGATGAGGCAAACCTTAACATCAACAAGAAAATAACAGATGTATAGCGGTAGACACCTCCTGATCAAATGCTATATTTTTTCTCAAAATACCAAATATCGTATCTAAAATGTGCAATACACCGTACGATACATCATTATGTAGTGCTATTTACGATGTACTTCATAGATCTATGATATGTATGAAGGCTATAAATATAGAGAGTTGCAACCAAATGGTTTTTTTTAAGCTTATAGATCTCGAATTAATCTAGGTTTCTTTTCATTATAAATGAGCTTGTTCCGTAGGAACTTAGTTTTAATCAAATTATGTGTAGGACATATTTATGTTTCCGTGATATTCCTGCTTATTATAGACTATATACACTGGATCTTCTGTTATGTATGTATTCTGTGCTCATAGTTAGCGTGTGACGAAGCGGCTTCAAAATAAAACGACATTTTATTTAAATAGGTAGGTTGAAACGTTGCTAAGGAAAGAAAAATAGCGTAGGAATGTAGAGCGCGTCAACTTCGCGCGTGACGTCGATTTGCGAAAATAATTATCTGTTCAATTGTTGCTGGCAGCTGCTTCGCCTTAATTCACAAACCGATTTCGATTCAATTCATAATAAGTATAAAGATAAATAGTAATAGCTTAGTGGATTCTGGCTTTTCAAAAGGGATTTTTTGAAGATATGTTCGTACCAGAAATTAATTATCAATTCCTTTAACAGAAAAGACAGAGTTCGTCATAGCCTTAGCCACATACTATCGCATTATTTTTTCAAGGGAAATCTTGGTAAAATAGTCGTTGTCTGGGGGGAAAACCGGTTTACGTGTGATTTTACACACAAAAATATTGACATCGACACACAAAGATACTTAACACTACTCTTTTGGCAAGGAACTTTAAATATAGGTCACATCGAAAATCAGGGTCTAATAACGACCAGAACAAAATTTGATGGAGTCATCGCAACAACACAATGTTGAGTTTACGTGAGCGCGGTAACGACATTAGAGAAATCTTGGCCTCGCAAAAAGCTTCCCTTCACGCGCAGAAGTGACTTGGCACATCCTTAGCGAGTAATGAGAAACGAATACGGGGAGAAAATTGAAGGTTTGTATGATTAGGCTTGATGTTTAAAATAGAGTAGAATTCCCGATTTATATTTAGCAACATTAAAAGTAACCAATGCATATGATAGTGCATATACAGTATTGGTTACGACCTGCAGTCTGCATCCACTTAGCACAATTAAGAATTTTATGGGTGCCTCCGTGCTTCGAAGAGCATGTTAAGCCGTCAGATATCTGATGAGCGAGTCCGCTGCGAACTCCTACCTCCAGTAATACACATTGAACCATCGTGAAATTTGGTCCAGGATTTAAATTGTTGATTTTACTCATCAGTTAATAGAAATTAAAAATGGTTGCAGCGAATTGAATAATTTAAATATTACCCTTCCTACCATATAAAGTACAAAAACACTTATTTGGTGTTATTTTATATTCTTCTTCAAATAAAAAATATTTCTCACTATCAAATACTTCTACTGACTAATATAACTAAATAATATAAGTCTTAAAGGTAAAAAGATATTCTTATATGGCTTTGATTAATAAGAAACTTTGATGAATAAGATAGCAATTATTTGAGAGCGAAAATGCAGCAATTTTTTATCTCTTTGTAATTTTAGTAAGAATCCGTAGTGTGACAATTTCCGAAATCACGTGAAAACAGGGGACTCGGTGAGGGGGTGTCCACCCACTCCCATAAGAAAACCTTCAGCTTTGTTAATTATCCGAAGACACCTCCTGAAATTAGATACCAACGATTTGTTTTCCGCCATTCCATGTAAATAAATAAATGTATACGAAAGCCCTCGTGTTGATGTAAATAAATATTCTTACTACACTTACTCACCATTTCATTCAAAAAAAGGAAACCTTGCAGTCGATTATGTAAGTGGCGGTGATACCTTCCCGGGAGAACTGTAATACTTATTGTTATTCTATATATCTTTATGAACACCTATGTGTAATATGAAAGAATGTTTGTAAGGCAACGTTTTCCGTCATTTTTTGAGCAAGTAATAATGTTTTTTAATACGTGTATAGTTGTATAAATAAGAAGTGGCGAAGATTTAAACCCCCACATCGCTTCATGGGAAAGGCTAAATCCTTACCACTAGGCTTACACTGCCTTATCTATTTGTAAAAGTAATAAACAAAGAAAAGTCATAAAACTTTACAAGTTTGTACACACTTAGTACAATTTCTTACGTCAAGACTACAATTGTACGATTTTTCTTAAACGTTTGCCATTGTTAAACACGAATGTCTTAACTTTTATTTTTCACAGTACCACCTCCATTTTCATTGGAGCCACGCACGCAATCTCGCTCCACAAATAACGTGCAAGCTTTTACTTAGGTTTGAAACAATCCGTCTTTGTACACCCTGCTTAAACTTTAATGTAATTTCACCAAAAACGCAAATACTTACGATCTTTCCGTTTCATTTGTACGGAACGCAGGTCTACATTGATGACAGATTTAATGAATAATTTACATAACACGGAATCGGTTAACAAAAAACTTAAAATAATATGAAAGAGCAAAATTTTTAAAAGGCTTAATATGGTTTTTTATGTTTAAATAAACGGCATAAAACACATATTGTGTGTTTTATTTTGATTATAAAATAAATTACATCTTACCTGCATTTTCCAGACTAGAAAATTATATTATTCTTATCCATAATAGCGATACAAAGTTTCAGTCTTGTATGTAATGTTTTATTGATTTTACGATAGGATAAATGTTATACGTAAAACATGCTTATTTTTTGGTTACACATTTTTTTGCTTGTTACAATATTCTCCATGATAATAACTATGTAAATTTTAACCAGACTCAATGATCGTTAAAAATAAAGCCTTTTAAGTATAAAACAAACGGGCAGCCGTTGCAGCCTTAAGTTTTAAATGATATTGTGTGTTTCAATGGAACACATAACACATAACGCTTAAACTATGAGAATTTCAGCCCTGTATTTCATTGAAGTAGAGTTTCGCAACAGTCATACAAATAAACATCTTAGACTTCGGAATAGGGTCCATTGGCCCCTATTGTTAAGAAACCATAACAATCTTTATATTTTTCACCACACCTCATATTTTGATCGTGATTCTAATAGCATATTTATGATAATTACGAGAGCAAAATCCCTATTCAAAGTATTGGAATAAACAGCAAATTATAAATACCTAAACGCGTAATTTCTAGGAACATACACGTAACGACAAGAAAATAACAACCGCAAATAATTGTTTACAAATAAATACGTTCAATAAGTGACGCAAAACATGGTTATATATTTATTGATGTCAAACAACAAAAGTTGCGTGATCACTTCATAACAGGAAATAGTGTTGTTTATTTCTGGATAGTCGATAGATCCACAGTTCACATTGAAAACTGATCACAATATCGATACAGCTTTCGACAGTATTGTTTTTTCCAATATTATTAATAAATACGGTCCATACTAGGGAGATGCACAAAACTATCAATACTATTTACTATATATATATTGATATCGATAGCTTCGTTGATAGTTAGGCAAAAATCAATATTGTGTCCGGACTTTTCTAACAGTACTATTTAATTTAGAATATCTATCGATGAAGAAAGGCTACCGACTGTAACGATAGTATTGGGAATAAACCTATTTATAAGTAAATGTTATCGATAATAACAAATGAAAAGTATCGATGCTTCATTGATAGTTCGCGTTTTTCGATAGATACTGTCGATAATACCGATAGTATTGGAGGGTCCCAGTAATTACAATAGTCCTATCGATAGTGTTAGTTTTCAAAGCCATGATAATACTTACAACCTATCGATAGTTAAACAACGCTAACAGGAAGCGTCTACGTCAAGATTGATGACGAGTACCTCCTACGTTCGACAGATTGACATGTCATTCGCTTACTACCCATGTAATACGTCACCGATCAATTAAATGTCTGTAAGACAATGAAGAATCGTTTTACCTGTTATTGTTTCTTTTGATTTAGGGTAAATTGTAATAGTTACAATACGCCCTCATAATCCGCCGTAAAGCATTACTTGTGTTTCGATTGGAGAGGTGCGGTTGCCGACTGCACTTTTGAAGCGAGGCGACCATCGTAGTCCTCAGGAATAGCAACACATCTGTGTTCGAGCTCAGATAGGATTTCAGTCAAATTCGTGATAGTACATGGATGTCTATGGGCTGCGACTACTTACCATCAGGTGGTTTGCATGCTCGTTTGCTACTCTTCTCATATAAAAAGTTACATTAAAAGTATGACGTGTGGGAACACGTTACGGTAAATGTAGCACACCAGAAATCAATTAACCGCAAATTGTATCTTTATTGTAGCAGAAAATTTACACATCCCGTAGTAGAATTGTAGCGTTGGTCGTAAAACGGTGTTTTATTGTGATATAAACAGGGCTGCGCAGACTTCCATTGACGCGCTCTCGATCTTACCCCCGTAATGAGAACTTTTATGTCAGTTGAACGTAGAGCGTGAGTAAAGGAGATATGTTGTAGAACGCCTAAATAATATGGCAGCATACTGTGATGTTCCCCTGCGACTTCTCCGCTAAGATTTTTGGGTGCATAATAATAATGTTATTAGACTTAAACTCATAGTAGGAAGTAATAACAGTAACTATAAGTATATTAGTAGATAGGAAAATACTTGTAGCGGGGATTTTGCCCTTACCACCTTCGTTATCTGCTGCGAAGAAATCGTTTTGCCGAAGCGAGGCGAACATCTTAGTCGTTTTACAAGTAATAACACATCTCTACCATACGGTTTTTTCTGGGGGCATACCCCCCAGAAAACAATCGGTTATGGTTATGAGGTTATGGTTGCGGTTAAACGTTGATGTCCGTTGAGTGCAGCAACGTTAATATAAAGTAGACTGCATACTCGTTTATTACTCTTGTAGCATAAAAAACAATATTCTGTGAACAAAAAAACATTGAGAAAAGGGAACGAACAGCGTCTTAGTGTAAAATTGATATTTGGTTTTCATGTGTTGACGATTGTTAGTTTCGGATGTGTATACCTGGAAAACCTTAAGTAAAATTGCTTAGTTGTTAATACCCGAGAAACTTAGTCCTTTTATTTAACATCGTCAATGCGTGCCAAAGGCTGATCTTGAATGAAAACTATGTATAATATTCGTGTCATATAATTTTATAGGCGAACTTCGTTATAATAGTTATTTATAAGATATATTTAATTTCCTTCTACGCAATTACTTCAAAAGATGATCAAAAGTTAAACAAAATTAACATTCGCTACTTAATTTCTAATCTTAGAAAACCCATGAGTGTTTATTAAAACTTTGTACAAAAATAAATAATCGATCTGCCTTTATCGTTTCGTACTTTCAAGTTGTCCATTAGGGATGAAATGCGATGGGCTTTGTCCCTTTACGTGAGGGCACAGTCCAATGTTTTAGATATACCTACTGTTCGTTTTTGAGGATTTATAAAGCACTTTCCCGGCCGGCTATTCGCTATTGTCGTCCGATACAGGCACACTAATTCAATTTTATTAATGGCTTTGGCCATTTGCCTTGCAGCTCATCTGTAGCTTTGCTATACTACTTTATTGATATTAAATTGAAACAAAACTAGATACAGTCGCTGCAATACTATAAATGTTTCTACTGTTTTTTTGCCACTTAATAAATCAATACTTATTTATGCAGTTTTTTCTAATGAACAAACTCATAAATATTATATGGAAAAGAAAATTGTGGTCTTAAGTTGTCACATAAAGGAACATATGATGTCTAAGAAAACCATAAAAAAGATTATCATCTAACAGCATTGCTCGTCGATCATAGTTTTCCATTAGATACTCTAGTAAGCAAGTAGTAGTCTAGTAGAGTAATAAAAGTGTAACTGACAGTTTTTAAGTGCATATAAATTGATATTGTTGCATAAGTATAAGCTATCGTATTATAATCTTTATATTGTAAATCAATAAGTTAAGCCGTGATCACGAGCCACGCAACTGGTTCAAAATGTCGGCTACCAAACATCAAAAATCGTTAATCGTAATCGTAAATAAAATAGTGCCTCCTTAAGCTTATACAAAATAAATTATTTTGATTTTATTCTTTTAATTTTAATTTTATTTTATTTAAACAAACAGTGCTCTAGTTATATTTAGTAATAATTAATATATGCACTGGTTTATTTAATTTATAATGTCAATAAAACTTTACTAGTCTAAGTACATTTAATCTTTATCACAATATAAACCAACAACAGTTTTATTTAACTTGGTTTAAGCTAATAAACAAGCTGTCCTTTGGACATATTACGCTGTCCGATCCTTTAGTTAACATTAGTCAGCAGTCCTTACATTTTGTTGGAGGCCTTAGGCTGGTAACGGACCCAGCACGGACTGACAGCTAAACTATAATTTCTTTCACTGATTCTCATTATAGTAGCATAGAAAATGCTTCAGGTCTACCCAATTGTGGGAAGAGATCCATGCTCAGCAGTGGGACATAAGACCGATTGCAACCCTTAAAATAACGCGTAGACAAAGAACTACTTAACAAGATTATAACATATATAGTTCTTTGTTAGTTCTGTTTAGTTATAAAACAGCAATAACACATTTAATATGCT
>DWON01004474.1:0-16197 GCA_018251015.1 Phocides pigmalion okeechobee | reverse complement strand
CTCAGAAACGGCTCATCCTATTTGAATGCAGTTTTCATGATTATATTGTGATGGGCTTTACTTAACATTTACTGTTGTTTTTAAAATCGGTTAACAATGTTATGTAAATATGTATAGGTCAATCATCACTGACGAAGTCGTGGGTACGGCTAGTAGTTCATAAATCTTATGAACTAGATGTAACCGAACTTATGCACCTTAATCAGAGGGTTCAACAATAATCACATGTTACCCAGAGTAAAATTAAAATAATTCCATGAAACACTCATTTTATACATTAAAATCTATAATCAATAATCTATAATTAAAGGTGGGAGAACTATAGTACTACCGGAGAGGTATCATCGCCGCCCTCAAATCTGCTGTAAAAGTTTACTTATGTTTCAGTTGGAGAGTTGCGGTTGCCGGTTACACTTTCAAGCGATCCGACCATCTTAGTCCTCAGGAGTATCAATGTATCTACATTCGAGCTCAGATAAGATTTCGGTCGTCTTTGTGGTTGTACGTTGATGTCAATGCGCTGCGACTACTTAACATTAGATGGTTTAATGCTCGTTTGCTACTCTTCTCACATAAGAAATCATATAATAAAGTAAATAAATTACTTTATATGTACCTAAATATATTTAAAATTAGACTTAGTTTTAAAGTCAACCGTCTTCCTTTCTAAGAATTAAAATTAAGTTACGTTCATTTATGAGTAGTTAAGATGAAATCTTTTTATTAGTAGATATTAAGTTAATGCCATATTTGATCTCGTTTTCTTGGAACTTCCGTATAAAATAAGTAAATTAACGTAGTGTAAAAAATTGCTGTATATTTAATTTTTATGTAAGTCTAGCGACCAGTCCGCCTTCGCGTGGGTGGATTTACGTTTTTCATTACAAATCCATAAAATTGTCGGCGTTTCTACTATTATATGCATATTTTACACATATAAACCTTCCCCTTAAATCCACCTGTTCAATGGTTAAAACCGTATTCAAATCCGTTGCATAAATTAAACGAGACGAGGAGGGTTTTTGTTTTATACTAAGTAGAGAAGGACTAGCAAAAAGGCGTACAGAGAATATTTTTATGGATAGAAATATGAATTTCGAGATGTGTTTACTATGTATTATAAGTATTGTGTAAGCGCCGATCTATAAAAACACTTTATAATGACATTTAACTCAATTATATACCTGTATTGTTTTTAACTTTCATAATATTCATTTTTTATTATAGAAGTACAATATAGTCGTAAATTATCATATAAACACCATTGCACCATTCAATTCTTGTATAGATTATTCATAACTTATCATAACTTAAACCAATTGTAACAGTTTGTCCATATTTAGATGCAAGAAATAAACAGTGTCATAGAATTAATGACCACACGCAGAAAGATCTCTTGTTTTATTCAGTGATCTGTTTATTACGAAATGAGTAAGGTGTCAAACAAGATAACGATGAAGGAAATTGCTTTGTATAAATATTACTTTGAGCATTATTATCACAACTACAAAGCGTGAACAGAAGCAAAAACTTATTATACTTATGTCTTACTTTGGACCAGGGTAGAGTTAAATAACAAATATTATTATCGTAAAACGAACAAAAACTAACATTTCAATTAAGTCATTAAAAAAAGCAATAAAATAATACTTACTGTTTCGATAGTAGTCTTCTTAATTTCATGAATCCTAAAGAATCCGTAGAAGAAACTCAAAATGTATAAGGTAGCACTCAAGGAGAAAACACCGTATAGACCGATTTTTCGCACTAATATCCCACTAAGAGCAGCACCAACGGGAACTCCTAAGGAGTAAAACAAGTTCACGATTCCTATTCTTAAAGTTCTTTGCTCCTCTGTAGTTATATCTCCTATGTAACTAAAAATTCCCATAAACATAGTGAACCAGCCACCGGTTAGCGCTGGAAATATTGCTTCGGTAACAGCTGCAACTTCAACGGGAAGTTCGTAGAAAAAGTACGTGTTTACGATCAAACCTATACTTGTAAGAAACTCGCCAATTATAGGTAAAAGCATACAAAATTTTCGCTGGCCAACTCTGTCACTATAGGCTCCGAGGAATATTAAAACTCCACATGGCAAGAATGATTGTAACACTGTCTTCCAACCAGTCACAGAAGCTACCAGTGTTTGTACAGCTTCCTCTTCGGCTGTGTAGTTCATTGTATCTCTAAGAGTAAGGGCATCACATATGTGATGTTCGAATTTCAAATTAACTCGGCAAGCCTTTTCTAAGTACAAGTTCTGTGTTGCCAAGGCGGATAGAACTGATGGCATTACGTAACAAGCCAGTATCGGTTCAACCGTAATAAACGAGATCATTCGTCTTGCTTTTTGATAGAAACTTAATTCTTTCCAAATATCATCGTCAAGCTTATCGGATTTATTGTTAATGTCTGTTTTTTCCATTTTATTTCGTTTTAAACTGTTTCTAATCACGTTGGATGGGTTTAGGTTACTGCCACCATTTGCATTAAACTTTTTATCTGCCACTTTTTCATTTTCTGTGTCCACTTTTTTATCATCTGTATCCATAACTGCGTTACGCGAATCTGAAACAAAAACATTAATCAAATTAGTATGGATACGTCTATTTTTCTGTGTGAAATATTTAAAGTATTCGAGTTATGTAACATGGAACAAAAGTTTCACATATTACTCACTGGGCTTTTGTACCTCTGATTAGTAAATGCGTTAATGTTCCTAATGCCGGACGTAGTAATCATATCTTGATTGCTCTATACTTATTGCAATCGTCGGTGACTGTAGGACAAAATTAACTTTACCTAGTCATAATATTTCAGTATGTTCCTGATTGTTATTCTCAACTAAAGTCGTACAGTAACTAGTTTACTAGGTAAAAGTGTTTTGTGCGACTTCAGGCAATAAATTAATAGACACAACACGGATATTTACAAAGACTGATTGAAAAAGTAGTTCTCTACAAAAGATTTAATTAAATAGTCCAATTTATAGATTACATTCTATTCTATAAAATCTAGGTTCTACGATGGTTGGTTAAGCAAATTGTAATTCGTAGGATTGTAATAAAATGCCACAGCATTTCGATCAATCGAATACTTACATCACTGTGCGGGATTATATCACACCATTTTTTTAAATTACTCTACCAATCGGCTTATTTAGTGATTCACGAAGCTGATCAGCTTCGGAATAGTAAGGATTACCTACTTTTATAAAAAAAACCTATCTTATCCAAATTATGTAAATAAAATTCCAGGATGTAATTAAAACATGTTTTTATTAATATTTAAATATGTTTAGTTTTTACCACTTCCTATATAATATCGTAGATATTTTCCTAAACATAAGTCAACGAATCAAGATTTAACGCATTACAATTCCATATGATTTAACTACGCAGACAGTATTATAGTTTTTTGAGACATAGCGGACTGGGAACATATAAAGCATTCATTTATTCTGTAACCTTTGAAATACAGGTAATGATTGCGGATATACGGACATACGTCTATTTGTTGATGTATTTTGTGAGGACATCTCGACAATGAATCGTAACAAAAACTGTTTGCAGTGTCATCTCGTCGACCTTGTTCAGCCATGATTCCGTGTTTCTAATCGAGGTTGAATTGGGTTCAATGTGAAAATTTAAAGTTGAGTATTAAGAAGTCTTAGAAATATTTAGGAAGACTAAAGACCTGTAATTTTAACATTTTTATTAAAAAGAGTAAGACTATACTATATTATATACTATACTTAATAAGTTAAAATTAAGTAACTACAAGTACAAGTTTCTTAATAAACTTTATTCAAATGCATACATCAATGAAATTTGAATAATCATTCTGACAAACACTATCAGAAATCGCCGAGAACAACATCATCGTTTTAAAACAAGGATAAACCATTTGTACGATTGATAATATAATTTAAAATACATAAATAATAAACAAATACACTTTTTGGATGTCATGTTATATAGTTGTATTGTGTATAACCATTGTAGATAGTAACAATCTAAGTTGGAAATGAGAGCAAACGCAATTGTTGCAAGACCTCATTGAAACCTATTTCTTACTTACATCACTTCCTATTTCATGACTTACATTACAATTTGCTGAAGTAGAAAACGTATGTATTGAACGATTCATTAAATTACTTAACGGATGTAACGCCCGAAATTAATAAACAATGCTAATACATTTTAAGCTATCTAGGATCGATTTATCGAGACATGTTTTGAGTAAACCATATTAAATAGTCAATACATATAATGAAAATATAGTCCTGTCAAGTAATTTTTGCGAGGAGTATCACAAGGTAAAGATTGCTTTTTGTATGAAAATGGCGTGCCAACAATCTATCTGTTGAGTCTAAAGTTTATTTCCATCACATAAACAGTATTATGTTTCGATTTTAGAATACATGTATTTATGGTTTTGGCAATTCAAATATTTCCGATTTAATCAACAAATATGATTAACAAAGTAGGATTTAATTTATATTCACACATTAGTCAATTACCTACCCGGTAATGTAGTATTCTGGTTTTTTTCTTTTGTTACAAGAACACGTATTTCCCAGATAAATTGTATTCAAAGAACGGAAGCAAGTTTATGTTGGTTTACCTTACAAGGAATTTCATTGTTTTTGTTATCTGAAAAACGCGGTAGTCTTTGAGATGAGTTTTCATAATAAGTACAAAAATAAATGAATAATGTAAATTTTCGAGAATCTTAAAGATTTAATTTCAATTTTACATAGCAATGCGATTAACTGGTACCATCTTTTACTTTTTGACGTAAATACAATGAATATTGTTAAGCGCACAATTATTATACAAGAAAAAAACTAGGATTAAAAGTAATGATCATACATAAAGTCGCAATACAAGCTATTGAACACAAAAAGTTGTGAGTAGTGTAGATACGTGTCGGGACTTCACTTTTGTATTAAAGAACGTTATCAAAATGTTAAGGTTTAGAAAATCCCGGCAAATGAATTTGTTTCTTTAGGAGTTTTTTTAAGCTTTGAGCCGTCTTTAAAAAAAGGGAGATCATTAATTCAACTCTACTTTTTTATGTTTATTATTACATAATTACATCATTTGTAAACCGATTTGGAAACATACTTTTTTATTTAATAGGTTATACTTTCCGCTTAGTCCCATTAAATTTTGAAGAAAAAATACTATTCCTAAGGGGAGAATAATACGGAATGAAATTTTGATATTAAAGTTAGCTTTTAATTACAACTGAGTGTGATGTGCGATGTTTTGTACATACTTATATATTAAAATTACATCTGAAAGAAATTGGCATCCTTAAGTGTTTTAAGATTGGAGATGCAATTTCACAAAAGTCACTTTTATATGTAGGTAAATTATTACTGTCAATATTTAAAAAGCAATTAAGACAGCATAAACAATCGTACGTGTCTTTAGTCTAGACTAGAAGAGTGTGAAACCGTAACTATTTACTATTGACAGTACTTTGTAACAGTTACCCAAAGTTTTACATAATTCATGTTTATTATTGTCTATAGAAGGATTATACATATAATAAAGGAAAACGCATTAGAGGACTCAATATTTGACATCCATTTCTTTAGGCGCATTCAGGGAAAAAAATGTTTTTTCAAAGAGGATACGTAGTTGCCCATGTCCTTGTAACGTATATACTTTTATACTAATAATGCATAGAACAGCTATATTTAAAAAAGAAACAGCTTTCGTTCTTAGCTTCTTGACTCAACCATAGATAAACATCTTGTTGATAGTTTAAGTAAAATTTATTTAGTTGCATAAAAGTATGTTATTAATTACGCCAAAGAAATACAACTTTTTACGTGATTACAAGTATGCTCACCCTTTTTGTTAAGCCTAACAATAAGGCGGATTAGCTAACTAATTTAAAATAGTCACCGTCACGTATCGACATTTATAACACCTTCAAAGCTAGAAGAATTGTCGTCGACAACGCTTCCAGCGTCAAAGGGGAACTCTTTTTGCCCTTTTTTGAAAGGCTGTTTTTCATAGTGTTGGGGAAATACCTCTAAAGAAGTTTCGTTCAACGAAGTGCACATGCTTATCAAAAAACGACGCACGAGCAACATAAATGCATTGTTACTCCACACAACTGAAGAGGACATTGAATATACTGCATCACGATGAGAATGATCAACGCCAATTAGTAGAAAAAAATCTGGATAGGCGTCAAATAACTTCAGCAGTACAAGATATTATAATTGGTCGAACATAAAAAAACGCACCGACCGCGTCCATAGAATTTTATTACCTTTATATCTTTTGCAAAAGAAGATCAATTCTTCTTTTCTATTTTTCTTATTTATAATTTATTTGGAAACAGGTGGTACAAGTAATAACATCAGTCCCTTCACTCGGTATTCTGCAGTAATTGCAAAATAAACATTGGCCTTGTCACAAATATTTAATTGTGCTAAAATTAATGCCTGCATGCCATTATTATCTGTGTATAATATAAAATACGATATCTGTTTGTCTGTTCTTATATTGACTTTATTAGATTTTTCTCGACGAGTTTTAGTTGGTGGAATGAGGAATGAGGAAATAAGAATCTTCAGGTTTGTTAAATAATCTTAAGCATAATAAGGTTTATGGGCCATTGATAGTAAGGTGTAATCTTCGTATACAATCATTTGCATCAGGTCATGCATTGCTAGCCCTGGAAGAAAAGTCATTTTGCAGCTATTTAACAGATACCCATATCAATTCGCTTTAAGAAAATCTCGGTAGGAAGTTCATACACAAGGCTTACATGTATTTAAGAAGTACTAAGAGTATAGATTATTAACGTAGCTACCAAAGTGTCAAATAGATAGCATGCAAAGTCATGCCAAATACGGATATCAATAGGCAAAAGGGAGGGAAGTTACTCTCAAATAGGTCGATGACTTGACGAAGTTAGCGGAAATCTGTTGGACGCAAAAGGTACAGGACCGGTCGGAGTAGCATTTATTTGAAATCGATTAGTTATCGCTTGCTTTAATAGTAAAGGAAAACTTAAACATGTTTTGTCTTACTATTAAATCAAGTGGTATCTCTAGTATTCTGATTTGCATCCATCTATTAGAAAAATCTAAATAATCTAAGGTTAGTCATAAATGCGTTGTTACTCTTCAGGTCTAACATGGGTTCCTCATATAAGTCCCGGCCGGAGTTAACTAATCCGTAAACGAATGTTTTAAAGATGGGAGAACTAGAAGCGAGGCGACCATCTTAGTCCTCAGGAGTAGCTACGAATCTACGTTCGAGCGCAGTAGGATTTCGGTTGTATTTGTGGATGTCTATGGGCTGCGACTACTTAACATCAGGTTTTTTGCATGCTCGTTTGCTACTCTTCTCGCATAAAAAAACGCCTAGTATAGTGCATTATAGTATAATCCCTAATCCTACGAAGATATCTGTAACCAATAGTGTGACAGTGAGGGTTTGATGAATCAACATCAGATAAATAGACGTGGAATATTAACAAACAGAATTGCAACGTGTGATTGATGATTGAAAGATTTTCTCAAACACATTGTATACGACGTTAAGTCAAAGAACAATTGTTTACCAAACAATCCACTGCTTGACGATCAAGCAACGATACGGCACATTGTTATATGGACAATACAATATTTGACCTTTTTTGAGTCGATAATCGTAACACTTTTATTCGAAGATCAGTGCGAATTAAATCAAAAAAGTATTTTTATTACTATTTTTTTTCCAAAGTGGGAAAACTATACAGGGGAGGAACCACCGCCGCTCTCATAATCCCCCGTAAAGCATTACTTTTTCTGTAGAGTTTTTCTGTAGAGCCTATAAATAATTTTATGTACATAACTGTTTTCCGCAATCCTTCATTTAGTTATCATACGTATATTTATCATAACAAACATTGTGCATCTGGTATAGACATACAGTAATTAGTCGAGTGCTTATGTGTGTAAATAGTCCCATTTATTGTATTTCACAGCACAATATCCTTTGTAAAATTTAAATTTATAGTTTTAAGTACTAAAGCAAAAACATTTGTTAATGAATAATGAATTAATCATTCTAATTGTTATATTCGTTTCGATAAGTTATTCGCAGCTTTTTTGTTCCATAATATTATGCATAAAATAAAAATACCTTTACGAGTAGTTAGGACCTAATTCAAAAAAGTAATACCTACATAGTGTTTCTGTCAATTATTATATTATTCATTATTATCATAATTTAATTACCTCATTAATTCATATTCCTTAACCGACAAACATGATACATTGAACTTGACAGTTCTGTAGCCCAGGAAATTGAGTGCGATTCCAAATGAAAAACGTATGAAAATAACCCAGAATACGTAAATACTTACAAAATATTATAATGGCATTAAATAGGCTAAAGCACCCATAGTTTTGAAGCTTGTGTGATGAATGAACGCTATTCGATAATTATATACGAATTGACCAAATTAAGAGACGGCAGTCATTGATACTTCTAAGAGACTTGACGGTTTGAAAATATCCGACAGACGCATTGATCTCGAATCCGAAGCTTCACCAATACACGTTGGACCACCATGCAAGTGGAGTATGCTTAGGATAAATAAATAAATAGGGAGTATTTGGAAAAACTCATTTCCAACAGTAGGTTATAAAAACGATTGCACCCAGCGTGATTGCTCTAAGGATGCCCAATAAACTTTGAATATGCGTACATAACAAAGTTTACGCACCTTATTTAACATTTACGCACTTTTTTAAATAATTAGTATGGACGATAAAATTCTTTAAATAACTTAATCATTTAAATTTAAATTATTAGCAAGGGCTTCTGAAAATAATAATGTTTTCTTGTCAAGAAAACCTTTAACCAATTCCGTTTAACGTTACTTTTAATAACGAAACGACTTTTTTGTCGCTTAACTTTTTGTCGAGTTTTCTGCGCGATTATAGCAAAAACTACTTACATTATGTATGTTTTGACTTCAGTGATTAGCAAATAATAGTATAGCTGATTGTCATTGCGGTTATTAATAATTATACTATGTACATTCGTGGAAATTTGTATTCATCTATATAAAGAAATTGCTAATGTTCGTTTGTTCAAAATCTTAAATTTATTTGAGGTTTTTAAAAGATTTCTACGACATTTTAATATATACTGAGCTGTATACATAGGTAAGTGCATATTTATTCAATTATTGACAAATACTCATTTTTGTTCTGTATACATTGTGTGATATTTTCCATCTGATTTGACTATCTTGTGGTCTTCGTTCTCTTCTTTTACTCTTTTTTTTCTGGAAAAATTGACCACATAAAATGACGATTTCTTAAAAAACAGGACATACTTCTTAATAAAGTTTTCCGATATCTCTCATGGTTATGAATACATATCATTCCAGCTAAAAAAAATTGTTTAAAAAAAATCCTATTAGGAACGTTTAAATACCTATTCGTGTTTTAATACCACTGTAAAACAACGCAATGACGGTATATTAGTTACAATGGTACATACAGCATTAATGATTCTAAATGGATTCAAAAGAAACACTGCAAATTAACAACTTACTGAACACTGAATTCTGAACAATACAGCGACGAAACATGTAGTTTTGTATTGTACTTTGTGTTCTTGTGATTGGTATACAGTAACCCACAAAGGTACTTTGCATTAAAAAAAGATATAAAGCAGAACTCGGTGCAAACTTATTTGCTAACTGTACTTAATCGTCCTTTTGTATGGTGTGCACAATTAAAGTGAACGACAATTGTAAGGTTAGTGTTCCACTCTTATAAAACGACTTTATTAATATCTAGCTGTACACCGGTTTCATCCGGGTTCAAAAATGAACCATCACGCCACACAACCCCTCGGCATTCGCGTTTTCCCTTTGCATACTTTCTTTAGGAAATAATTTTGATAATATCGGATCAAGCAATAACTATGTAAACTATCGAGTTTACATAGTTATTGCTCGATCTCTAACCATTGTAAGGTCTTGTTAGATAACCTAAATCTTCTTCATTGAATAGCCTATAAAATCCGAAGAGATATATTCGAACATGAACGATTCAAGACTTGAATCATTCCAGAAATAGACGCGTTAAAATAAATACATTTGAACAAAAAATATCTTTAATTTAATAATACGAACACATATTTGCAAAGATAAGTGAAGTATAGTAATTAAATACGCAATTAATATAATGAAGATAATTTATGTTAAAGTAAAGAGTAATAAAATTTAAAACGAACAATCCCCAAAGTCCCTACTTAACCATGAACTAAAAATTTAATATTGCTTAATTAAATAATTAAAATATAAAATGTACTCGAAACTATAACCATTGAAATATATTTAAACCAAATGTTATTTACTGATTTATTTTAATATTCCGAGCAATATAGCTTTGGTTTTAGTTAAAAGAATCGCAGTAGTAGTATAAACAAAACGTACAACAACCTACAAACAAAGTAAACAATTACAAAATAAGCTAAAAGTAAAACAAAGTCGCTTCAAAAATAAATGTATTACATGCATATTATAGTAGAGAATAAACAAGAATTTCTAAGATTTATAATGAGATGCCATAGATGTGTTCGTACGAAGCTGGGATGGGTCGCTAGTAATAGTTATAAAAACGTCTATTTCATAGTATTTTGTCAAGAATACCAATAATAATCTGCCGCATATCAAGTAGTTCTATTTGTATTCGGAAAATTTATCTATTGGAAGGAGTGGCCTTTTCATATCAAATGAACAAGAAATCCCGTTGCTACTTCTTAAATATAAAATCGATCGTAAGTTGTTAATGATCATATATGTATATATTTTTTATATGAGAAGAGTAGCAAAAAAGCATGCAAACCACCAGATGTTAAGTAATCGCAGTCCTAATCGCAGACATCTATGTATGACCACAAAACACGACCGAAATCCATTCTGAGTTCGAACGTTATCTACGTTGCTGCTCCTGAGGACTAAGATCGTCGCCTCGCTTCAAAATGTAGCCGGCAACCGCATCTCTCCAACTACTCGAACTATAGTTCTCCCACCTTAAGAAGACAATCGTCTACAATTAATATAAAATTGTTTTATCATAAAGATAATCGATTGGCCCTATATGGTATACAGTTTGTACCTATGCGAAAGTAAGTTAATAAATTTTAATTAAAAGCTATTGTAGTGAATATTTTCTCATTTTTACTTTAAAATCTTTGGGTGTTCGATCAAAAAGCCTTCTAATTGTTTTTCTTTTAATTCTAACTTCTAACTGTGTGTAGTAGCGTTAATGTGTGTACTTTACTTTAGTGGAATATTATAGCTCTACAACATTTGCTCCTAGTAGGACAAGCGATTTATGAGCTACGTATGTACGTACGAAGTTGGGCAACAATGGAATGGCAGGCCCGACAAGGACACACAAACATCATTAAGATGATACAATCGTCATACGTTTTATATAATCTCCTACAATGTATTCCGCCATTTGAACAAAATAAATGACGATTATATTTAAGAATGTTTTATTAAAATTTAACTCTTCATGCCCGGCAAAAAAACGATTGCGTACTTTTAATTACATGTGGATTTTTCGAAGTGTTTGACTTCTTAGGAACTGAATAGTCTCCGGGAAACTTGAATTAATGATTCGTTGTTTTTGCCGTTACTCTTCAGAAATCTTTAAGAGAATATATTATCCAACATTATATTATTTTTGCAACCGTATCGCAACTGTATTAATATGCGAGGAGAAAACTTTATACGCCTTTTTAAGCAAATCGCGCCCACGTTAGTGTGAGATTTCATTATACTTTCTGATTATTTATGCTTTATAAATTTGTTTATACTTTATTACAGTATATAAGAAGAAATCCAGACTGCTAAAATTATGTTAAATATATTAAATTAAACTAAACTAAACTAAATTAAAATTAAAGTGTACGTTCATACTACTAACATGTTTCACACACATTGATCAGCGGCCAAACATAGAGAAAAGGTTGTAGCCAAATATTTTTGTGACCACAGATTAACTGAATGAGTGTAAAGCTGTAAAATTCGTGAGTTCACAAATGTCCTTTTACAATTATCTGTGAATGTAAGTCAAGGCAAAAAAGGGTTTATTTTAAGTTTTAAACTTATAAACACGATACGAATTACGACAATTGAGCGAACACTAACGAGTACTACAATACATAATAAATTAATAACAGTGCAATACATAAATAAGTATAACCACAACCAAAATCTCAGAATTAATAAATACATATTAATATTCAAGTAATTTACGTATTTATAAAAATTGGTATGTTAATCATGGGTGACAGTTTTACCCTTATATGGAATAGGTACTACTATATAAGTAAATAATGTAAATATGTGGTACGCAATCAATTTCAATCCTTTATTCAGATTTCAAGGCTCTATTAATTAGTGTTCATTAACATAGAGGGATCAGAAAAGGATATGTTTATACTTTTGCCTTATACATAGGCTTTGGACGTGGAACACTTATTTAGTGGAGAGAGATATCTATTGAAAACTAGATTTAATAGAAAAGGAGCTTGCACACTACTTGACATTATTTACTCGCTGCAGCCCATGAACATCATAATTCAATTTCAGAGAGAATTGCAGTAAGTAATTAGTTCTTTCTCCAAGATGCGTTGCTAAGGACCTTACGATAATAGGACTAAGATGGTCACCCGGTTTTTAAGTGTAATCGCTTACCGTATGTCTACAATTGAAACACAAGAGTTGAGTTATTTGATTATGAGGTAATTACATATGTAGTATCCGGTCCACGGTCGAATTGTAGTGTATATCTATAAGTAGAGTAGTTATACGTAGATATATATCGCTACTTTAAAACAAAAGGGCCGCAAATCAAAAATATTCAAAATCCTTTTTATTGTAAAAATTCAAATTTTGTCGGTCACATATCCGAATCAACCATTAAAAGCAGAATAAAATATTTTTCTAGTGTATAACACTTATTTATCAGTTTTACAATTACAGAGCAATTATACAAGAACAGATTTTGAAAACTTTAAATGGCTCTCCTGTAAAATTACGTCTATTCACGTTGTGGCCCTTTTGTTTTGAAGTAGCGATATGTGTATATAATATAGAGCCATTTATCAGCCTGTAAGTTGTCTTGTCGATGTACAGTGTTTATAGTATCAGATTAGACTATTACATTTCTTTCACTAGGTGTCCTTGAAATTGAGGAAGCTGTTGGTGCATAAGTTACGTTTTTTTGTAAATTGGGCGAGAAATTAAATAGTCAAATTCAATATAGTAATTCAGTTGTCGTTCGAAATACACGTTTCTAATTGTTAGTTTTTGCAACTATGTAACTGGATGCATGTATGAGAGAAAATAATGAAAGTAAATTTGAACTCTATTACCTGAGCGAAGCTGGAGTGGGTCGCTAGTGTATTATAATTCAACCTACCATACTACTCCATCCACACAACTTCAAGATATACTATAACAAACTCACTTACCCTACCTTCAAGGATCCTTAATTATCTATCAAATATAATGAAAGCGCAGACCACTATCTAATTCTAGTACCGCTTCAAACTTTCTAAGCAATTCCAAATATAGAAGGCTTGCTCCCAGATTCAACCGTTCTCTTAACAAAAACATGCCACGGCCATGCTACTTCACGGCTCAATAAATTGTACCTAAGCACTATAAGTATTATACATTCGCAAATTGATTTAGTGTTCTGGGAAATGCTTCTCGAACGAATTACCGACGACGATATAATTAACGATACTTGGTTCTAAAAATAAAACTAAACAAAAAGTCTTGTATATGAAATAAGGTAAGTTACATAAGTATGTGATGAAACGTTAATGTTAATACATGGAAAGATTCTTAAAACTATTGGGATTTATGTTTTTATTTATATGTTTATCAAATATATATTCACGATATTTATATCACTGAGAGTTCGGTGAAAATAATATCAGTGCCGCCAACAAAGGTCCTTGGTTAAAACCTCAAAGATATAACTAAGTACCATCAATTTATAAGATATCGTACTAAAAAAAACTTAAGATCACATCTCTTTCTTAAAAGCTTATAATATAATCATTTTTGACAAAAAATGATATTATTTGTAAATGACATTTTCAAAGATGGAAAAGATGTATGTTTTGAAGTTTCATTCGCCTTCTCTTCTTCAAAACGAAACAGCTTACGAGTCGGTGGGAGTTGATGTTCAAGAAGAATTCTGTAAAATATCTCCTTTGACTATTTTTTTTTTGTTTTGGATACCGATATGGGTATCAAATACATGTAGAAATATTTGAAATTTAGTTTCCGAGATGAATGACCAATATGCATAGAACTTTATACAGAACTATCAACCCGTGTCCTAATCGCACTTTTCATTTTTCCAAAATTAATATGCCTGCTAAAAATGTATTATTGACGAGAGAACAGTGACAAACTTTATGAATATAGAAATTATTTTTTTAAAAGTGGTATAGGTTTATTTATTAAAACCAGATGTGTGTTACAAACACATTACAAATACAAGTGGTGCTGACCTAAAATCCCCTCCAAAACATACGTTTGACTCAATTGCACTTTGCCAAAATATTACTCGTTACTCGGTTTTGTAATGTACATATTGCAGCGATCATTGGCTTTCTAAGATCGACATAAACTTTGGGCATGGGTGTATATTAACGTACATATTATATATTTTTCTGCTGGTTCTGTTTCCATTATATCTGTTTCTTGGCTTTTATTGACTACTGTATTCTAACTTGAAGGTTTTGTATTAAAATAAAAATAAAATATTAATTTTATTTTAACAATAAACTAGCTGTGCCCACGACTTCATCGGTGATGACTGGATAAAATTGACATAACTCCTTTACATGTTAACCGATTTAAATCAGAAAAAAAAAACATTAAATGTTAAGATCAGTTACAGTTTTATTAATATACTAGCTGTGCCCACGACTTCGTCGTTGTTGATTGAGATAAATTGTCATAACTTATTTATTTTGTTAACCGATTTTAATAAAAAACACTAAATGTTAAGTGAAGCCCATCAAAATATAATCCGGAAAACTGCATTCAAATCGGATAAGCCGTTTCTGATATTAGCGTGCACAAACATACAGATATACAGGCAAACGGACAAAATGATTAAACACTGTTTTGGGTTCTCTTGCGTGTATAAAGGCACATCATTATGGTTTCTTAAATACTCGTATATTTGCCATGTACAAACAGCGATCAGTTACAATTGTATTATATGTATAAAAGTATGTATCGAAATAGATAAACACGTACTAACACTTGCACACGAATTGTAAATTGTTCAGAGTAGCCGAAATTCTTTTCAATGTTCAGTAAATTGTAACTTCAAGAGTATTATGTCGACATGTCTATAGTTTTTATGTTCCGAAAGGCTCAAACTTAGTTATCGGTGTTCGAGAACTTCAAGAAAACCAACTATTATGTTTGGGTTTGAAACCAAGCCATTAGACGGTAGTGATCACTAAATATCAAGTTGACTACACGCTTGAGTCATTTGTCACAACATTAAAACAACTTTTCAAGGCTAAAGCGAAGCAATCGGTGACACTAAAAATAGACTTATGCAATGAATCCTTAAATGTCAGAAGCAATTATATTAACTGAACAGGAAACGGTGAACTTTTAATCCTATAATGATAGGTACATAAAATCTCCAAGAATACAACAATGGGTTACACTGGCACCTAGTTCCTTTGTTCACGTAATTATTAAATGCAATCAGTAAAATCTAAAGTTATTCATTTACCCTTTTTACTGTAGGTAAATGAAATCATAAAGTCCAGTCCACGTTCTTATATAATAGAAATAGCTAACCAACAAACGAAGGACGAAGCAAACGAGCGTGCAGGCCATCTGTTTTTAAATAGACTGCAGTCCATGGATATCCACATCCAACGGCAAACACGACTGTCCTGTTTGAGGAAAGTCCTGCTTGACCCTGTGGATAGTTATATGTATATACATGTACATATATATAGCAACCATAGATGTACATATATATGTATGTATATATGTACATCTGTGGTTACCGAATACACATTATTGGAGGCGACCATCTTAGTCCTCAAGAGTAGGAACGCATCCGCGTCCACCCTTAAATAGAAC
>DWON01004473.1:0-16199 GCA_018251015.1 Phocides pigmalion okeechobee | reverse complement strand
GGCTTGTACACACCTGTGTTGTACGTACAAATCTGTATGGATTACGGGCGAACACAAGTGCTATGTTTACGTCGACGTTACAACACTGCGCATGGAAACGATGTCTGTGTATTCGTAAATGTTAAATTAAAGACGTCGAATTAAAGACACGTTCACTTGTTTTGCACAAAATTTATTTTTTCTTTTTTCAATAATAGTAATAACAATAGTTGACAGGATTATATCACATTAAAGATGCTAAAAATACAGCATTTCTGTAATTTGTCGACTCATCTCCAGTCTCGAGAAAACAGCTCTAGTTTAGTGTCGCCTCCTGAGTAGTTAACTCGATGTAACATGAACCCCGCAGTCAACGTGTTAATAATATAATTTTGTGTATCTTTACTTTGCTACGAAAAGTTAAAAACATTGTTTGTTCCAGGGAAGACGTCTTTATAACCTCGAAGCTGTGGTGTACATTCCACAGGCCAGACCTGGTGGAAGGGGCCATCAAGGCCTCGTTGGAGAACCTTGGCTTGGACTACCTTGATCTGTACCTGATCCACTGGCCTCAAGCATATAAGGTATTTTACTTAATAAGCTATAGAGCGTCACGCGGTTAAGTCACGCGATTAAAAGTCACGCGATTTAACAAAAACACGACAGTCAAAAGTTGAATGGGTAACGATTAGTAGTGAAATTGAAACTTTCATATATTTTTTTATGTGAGCAGAGTAGTAAACGAGCATGCAAACCATCTGATGTTAAGTAGCCGCAGCCTATAGACATCTGACCAACCACATACGCGACCGAAATCCTATCTGAGCTTGGACGTAGATATTTTGTTGCTCCTCCTGAGGACTAAGCGCCTTGCTTCAAAGTGTAACCGCACCTCTTCAACCGAAGCACAAGTAATGCTTTACGGATTATGAGGGCGACGGCGGTACTAGTTCTCCCACTCTTCAAAAGAAATACACTCTAGAATGCACTCTTTTCTCAGGAAGGGGACGGATTGTTGCCAGTGGATGCGTCAGGCAAGGCGGCCGTATCCAACGTGGACTACGTGGACACGTGGAAGGCGATGGAGCAGCTCGTGGACAAGGGTCTTACGAAGAGCATCGGTCTGTCCAACTTTAATAAGAAACAAATGGAGCGAGTATTCGCTGCAGCTAGGATTAGGCCAGCTGTTCAACAGGTAAACCTTTCGAATCACTTTCCTTGCCGTGTAAACTATTGGGTATTTCTTGGCGTAACGGGCTTGCGGCTTGTACACATCTGTTGAGTTCAAACAAATTCATATGGATTAAACAAAAGTCCTGTGTTTACATCGACGCTACAAGACTGCGGAGAGACATTAGGTATGTCTGTGTAAAAAATAGTTCTGTAAAGAATCTACTTTGAGTATCTAGCGGGGCGATGGTGTAGTTCAAATAAAATCACCAACGGTTGATAGCACGCTAATTTTTATTGTGCACTTAGTTCACAAACAGTCACATTTTGTCAATACAAACAGAAACAGGCACAACAGAACAGAAGGAGAGAAAATAATTGGAGCGAATTTATAAAGCGAGTTTTTGCGGATAAACTATGAGAAAGCGCATACGAGCAATCATAAGGTATCGGGCGTTCGCGTCGCGGGGTGTTGTTGCTAACCGACTGGTTGACCAGCGACGTAGATGCCCACACGCAAGTGGCTACTATTAAAATATTGTTTATAGTGTTCTAATTATACATTTTGCTTTACATTTTGCGTTTGAAAATTGAAAAGGCGCTCAATTTCGTATATTATAAATAAATGAAATGACTACTAGAACACTTGATTACAATTTTTAATTAAAATTTTGTACAGAAATTTATAATTATTATCAAAAATACATACATATATGTACATATGCTGAGTTATATGCGGTTTACAAATAATTACCATAGCACTGCGTTGACCAGATGTAGTTTTATGTAGATATATACTTTCTATAAACGTCTTATAACGAATTTTATCATAAATCTATGCCGCTTTAGTGATATAATACTATTTAAATAGGAGTAAAAGAGCAAATGGTGATTGTGACAAAACAACTCCTTTAATCAATGATAGAAGTGACTTGTAGTCTTATTTGAAAATAAAGATCTTTAAACCTAAATCTATACAAAAGGAAAAATAGAGGTGGGTATAAATGCAACTTTATACTAGACTAGCGACCCGGCTCAGCGTCGGTCGAGTAATAGTGTTAACATTTACTTACATTATCTTTCTTTCATACATGCATTAGTAGTAGTAGTCATTACCTACTTGCATAAACTAACAATAGGAGACATATATTTCGATGACGATTGAATTACTGTATTCAATTTAAGTAATTAATTTCTCGCTCAATCGACAAAAATAAACTTATTTTTTTATGCACCAAAACCTTTCTCAGGAATCATTCTACCAGTTGTTGAAAAGTGTGAAAAAATCGGACTAGTATTTTTGAGTTTATCATGAACAGACGGACAGACGAGACAGAGGACTTTGTTTTATAATTAGTAGCATTAACTTTGTTTCCTTAATATTTTATATTTAAACCTCATTATTTCGGAATGCCCAGCAACAAAAAAACTTAAAGAACATCGGGTAGCTCCAATTAAAATAGCAATAAAACAAGAGTTGTGTTGCTCTTTAAAAATCAGATTTTTCATTTGCCGCCGCGAGAAACGTACAGAATTACGACTAAAGTAGGAACAAAATGTACATGTCAAAAAATCCAACTAAAAGTTTCATCTCAAAACTCAAGTCGGGGAATGGAAAAATGTTTTAAATAAATAAATATAATAGCATTCGAGGCGCGCCGACCACTCCACTCCACTCCGTACGGAATGGAGTTTGACACTTCACCGTGGCGACTGTTTTTATTTTAGCATTTGTGAGAGCACGTACGGTCGATAAATTTCGTAGTACTTCGGTGGACGTCATCGCCACTGCCTCGGGCTCCTCTCGAGTGCCCCTCGCCCAAATTGGACCGGCACGCCTATAAGTCACTTGCGATACGAGCAACATCTAACTAATTCCATTTGTTCCGATCTTTTATTCGTGTTTCGCGCTGATTTTTAAGATTGATGAGAACTTATATATTGTATTACTTTTTGTTACATGTGAATATGAAATGATCAATGAATTCATGACAGTTGGTCATGATATAATGTAGTGACCAAGTTTCATTTTTCCTTTCTTGCTACTAATAATTATGATAACAATAATCTTAACTGACTGACACCTTCATACTAGATTTCTTTATTATCAACAAAACACTTTACACAGTTCTTTAAACTGCAGATCGGTAAAAAGTAAAGTTTAATTACGTCAGATCTGTCGTTTAAAGTGAGGTTTTAATAAGGAATCAGATAAGCTTTACAAGTGAAAAGCACACAAAACGCAAAATTAAATGAAACGCGGAAACACAGGCAGCAAAAGTGAAAATGAAAGCTGCTAAAAGCAGAGTGAAGTGTTAAAAGCACAAAATTTGCGAGAGCACTGAGCTCTAAACCGTCGACACTACATTTTGTTGCGTGATCAGTACCGTCGACGCCTCGTCGACGCCTCGTCGACGCGTGTCACGATAGGCTCTGATTATACGGGATTACACAATCAAGTGGGGAATTTTGTTTGCGCTTCGGGAGCGGGTCGACGAGTTATTTAACATTATAATATAACACGTACGTGTTTTCGATTTGGATATGTTTTAGCGGTGTGTTTGAATTTGCCGAGCTTTGATCTCGTTTCCATTTGGGAATTCGAGAATCAATGGCGCTCTGATCTGTATAATTGTTTGAAGCTACAATTCTATCCGGAGAAAATACAAAAGGAATATATTAGTACAAGTTATGCAATCACAAATTCAAATAAAGAAAATTACATACAAGAACAAGATACAATTCAGATTTAAGC
The DNA here is from genome assembly GCA_018251015.1 of Phocides pigmalion okeechobee. Lineage (NCBI taxonomy): Eukaryota > Metazoa > Arthropoda > Insecta > Lepidoptera > Hesperiidae > Phocides > Phocides pigmalion. The sequence continues at coordinate 12,295 of DWON01004473.1, read as the reverse complement.
TACAGAATTCAAAGCGCTAGAGACTCCTAATACGCTTGGAAGCGACTTAGAAATTTCTAAGCGATGCGATCTTACTGCGAACAATACTGAAGATAACTTCGGGATGGATCCGTCTGAATTGGGCTAAGAGGGTTTAACCAGATTTCTTGTTGAGCACGAATAATCAGAACAACTCGGTGCAAACAAAGCATAAATTTCGTTATAAAAGTAAGGAGACAGGCACAAATCCCTCTTCGTCCGTTCAACCGTTTCAAACAAATTACCTCACAATATATTTTATAAGGCAACAAATCATCTAGCTCCAGCCGAAAAAATGTAAAAGCCGTGCAATTGTTCGTGCCATAAATAAAAAATGTTGTTGCAAAAACACCTCAGCAGTTTTAATATTTTTATCCACGACAGGGGAAAGCATAAATTTTGTTTGGCTGCTTGATCGCAGTTCCAAATTTGAAATTAAATATATTTTTACTATTATTTCATCACTTAATCAAAAGAAAGGGAAATAAACAACAATTACTATCACACATCTGTTGCAAATAAAGTCTTCATTGTAACTTTTGCATAGAAGCTATATTTAGCCGAAAGTAAAGAGAGAGAAGATTTTTTTTTAAGAATCTTTTTTTGTTATTTAAATGATATTAGTTTAAAATCATATCATTTTCACAGTTTGTCACTTATAATCCGGTAAGTCATACATGAAAAAGAAATATATATACGAGTAAGATGGTAAGGAACTATAAATCAATGAGTGACATGCTTTGAGAGAGATTGCAAGATTGTAAAACGACTATTTAACCGGTAAAGTACCTCTTAATTAATATTAGTATAGTATTATTTTATAAAATAAATAAAAGATGACAGGTGGGAGAATTGTGTTTTGGTTGGAGAGGTGCGGTTGCTTGCTTCAAAGTGTCTTAATCCTCATGACTAGCAACGCATCGCTTCGAGCTCAGATAGAATTTGGGTCGTGTTTGTAGTTGTACGTGGATATGTATGGGCTGCAACTACTTAACATCTGGTGGTTTGCATGCTCGTTTGCTACTCTTCTCAAAAAAAAGATGGTGAGGAACTATAAATCTATGAGTAAGACGCCTTGAGAGACATTTTAAGGTGGTAAAACTTTTAAGGTGGTGCGTTTTACTGAGAAGTTACCAGCACCGACTTCATAATTATTAATTAGTATAAGTATCATTTACACGTAAATAATAACTCAATTGAATTCAAATATCAATAACAGAATACAAACAATTTTAAGAGATCGCTGTAACTGAATTGTGGTGGATTTATTCGTATCCGAACATTCGGTCGTTGCCAATAAATCTCTACCGTTTTGTCAGGTGTTACAAGTTGTATCGAGGCTTTGTGCGACGTTTTATTTGTAGTACCTGTATTTTAATTGTGAAGACAACACAATATTTTATTGAAAGGAAATTATGTACTTTAATAGTAACGTTTTCACGGATCAATCTATGACTAGCACCTGTCAACTATTTCCCCCCGCCACCGCCGTTTAGCCGTGACTACGAGCCATGCAACTAGTTCGAATTATAGGTAATTAAAAAGCGTTAGTCGTGAGTGCGCGTTATATAATAAAATATATAAATTCCGCCATGATTTTCATTGAAATTCGTATATTCGGTAGAAACAGTAACTTTAAATTAAGAAATGGCAAGCAATAAATGTAATACATTCTCTAAAACATCAACATTTTTTTTTCCATTTTTGCGTAATTCCCCAGTTCCTTTAATTGTGATATCTTTGTTTATAGACCACGATATAGAGTATAAAGGATATAAATTGTACTTTATAGAAATTTATAGTAATAGACTCAGAACTGTGGTAAAGGTAAGCTTCATAAAGGTGGTAGAACCGTCTCTCACTCGCGGTGGTGGCTCGCCCGGGGCGGCACCACCGCCACCCTCATAACCCGCCGTAAAGCAACATGTCGTTCATGTATTGTGTTGCGGTTGTGGAGGTGTGGTTGCCGGATATACAATATTGGAGGCGACCATCTTAGTCCTCAAGAGGGGGAACGTATCCGCGTCCATCCTTAAATAGAATTTAGAATTTTGAGATTGGACGTGGTTGTACACGCGTAAAAAGTTATACTATTTTGAAGATCAAATACAATTTTTTTGTATGTTATGGAAATAGTAAATTATGTGAATAATATTTTAATCATACTTTTTATTATGTAGTACATTTATAAGGTATGAGATAAATGAATAGCGAAAAATAAATAAAAATCTTGTCGAAACTTTGTAATTGGCAAGAATTAAAAATAAGTCGTCATTTTTCCTTAACGCTCTCATTTCAAGATGCAGTTTCGTAAAAATAACTCTCATATTTTTTATTATGTATCAAAAGAGTATTTCTCTTCTCACATTCGTCTACAGGAACTGCAGTAACGTTGATTATAAACATCAATGTAAAATATCACATACCACAAAGAATCAAGAAACATCATTAAAATAATGTTACATTCCACAAAATAGCAACACGAGCTTATAGTATTGTACTAGCAAAACATTTTCAGAGAAAAATCACTCCACATAACAGTATTAGTAATGCGATACAGACGGAGTCAAAGCGCAGTCTTCAGCTAGGCTTGCACATTTGTTTGAACAGGAACACACGGGAGCAAATATTTAACGGTACATAGAAAACCGGTTATTTGCGTCTCTTACTCGGAGACATCTCTGCAAATACACCTAATGTGATCTACGATGGTGCTTTAATTAAACAGAGTGTGTTTGGCTTTTATAAGTGTTTTATTGAGCTTGTTGCGTGTGTGCCATGGATTGTTTGGTAGTACAGCGTACAGACGGCGAGGAGCTACTTTGTTTTATAGTATCAAATTATATATGTATGTTATTTTAAAGCCACTAACGAAAAATCCATGGTACACATTTTTATGTGAGAAAAGTAGCAAATAAGCAGGCAAACAACCTAATTTTAAGTAGCCCATAGATATCCACGTACAACCACAAACACGACCGAAATTCTGTTTGAGCTCGAACGTAGACAGGTTGCTACTCCTGAGAACTAAGATGGACGCCTCGCTTCAAATTGTGGCCGTTAATAGCACTTCTACAACCGAAACACAAGTAATGCTTTACGGCGGATTATGAGGGCAGCGGTGGTATCTCCCCGGTCGAACTATTCCCCACCTTCAATGTAATCGCGAAACAAAACCCGAATTTGATAAACATCGATAACACCATAAAAGCGTGCTTTAGCCGTACTCAAAAACAAAAGAAATCATTTAACACATCTGACGTACGGAAAATGGAGTGTTGGTTGTCTGTCACTCACTATAACATATTCGGCTCCAGAGGAATACGTCAACATTTTTCCAATAATGCTTGGCCCCACAGACGTATACATTTAGATGATATTCTGCCCTATTAACAGGGATCGCAAGGAGATGGAGAGGCCAGTTCAGACTGGTGCTCGTGTAACACATTCATAAGCTGACACGAGTTGGTGAAACATCGTTCCCGACCTGCATTTTATATGAAACTAGCGACCCGGCCTAGCTTCGCCCGAGTAATAAAGTTTATATTTACTTACATTATTTTTCTTTCATACTAAACTAACAATAACAAATATATATTTCGGACGACGACTGAATTACTATGTTGAATTTAACTATTAAATTTCTCGCCCAAATTACGAAAATACTTATCTTATTATGCAATAAAACCTTCCCCAGGAATCACTCTACCTGTTGTTGGAAATTGTGTGAAAATCCATCGAGTACTTTTTGAGTTTATCATGAACAGACAGACAGGCGCGACGGGGGATTTTGTTTTGTAATATTTAGAGATTAATTGTCAATTTTCTGTTCATAGCTGTTAAATATAGTTCCGACATCGTCCATTGCCAATGCACACCTGGCTGTTATCACCATTCTCTATTAACCATTCTCAATGTATATTACACATACATTTGAGTCCAACACGCAAAGGTTTGGAACGCACTCGACCGTAACATCGACTAAAAATTAAATTTCAATTATGAGTCCAGTGTCAATATTAACATGGTGTGTCATGATCCGCTGAATATTTGGTAGTTAATTACGTAGTACTACAGTGGGTTATTTGTTTTCGGTTTCCGTAAATAAACGGGGCAGTGAATTTTGTTTCGCGAGAAGCTATAATATTTGTCACAGGAAATACCCTTTATTTACCCTATAGCTATCCGGTCAAAGGGAACTCATTGATTCCCTTACAAGGGCGCGCACCCTTTGATATTTGTATACCTCGGGTCCTGTAGTAAATAGCGCTTATTCAATATTTGCTTACCCAGTATCACTTCACATATACGGTATTAGAAGTGGGGCTATGTAATGAAGTTTTGGTCACTCCGAACTATCAAATGTGGACTGACTTTGTGCTGCCCCTTAATAATTAGACGATCCGGCTTTATTAAAAGTTTAACTAGTAGACATTCGTCCGCGTATCTAAACTTGTTTGCAAAATTCAAGCAAAGGTTCATTTTATCCTTTGTTTCATCGTTCCAGAGAAATGAAGTTTATTTAATAAAATGTGCTGTATATGATTTTAAGTAAACATTACCGCGGAATTTATACATTTTTACTATTTTTTGATTGCCAATTTTTCTAACCAAAAAATTTATTCGCTGTGACCATGAGCCATACAACTGGTTCGAAATATCGGCAATCAAAAATCTAAAATGGTTGATCGTGAGTACCCGGTACATAGTAACAAACGATGCAGTTTTTACAATTTTCAATTTTAATTTAATCAAAACTACTTAATCCATTTCAAAACTTCTTTCTAACACCTATAGATAGCTATGTTATGAGTAAATAACATGGACTATATTTTATTTTCAAATACTGAAATATTCGTACCGATATTTATAATTAAGTAGTGACACGTGTAATAACGTGATCCATTTTACTTTCAGGATAATATATACGCAAAAAACTATTGTTTGCAGATTTATATCTTTTACAAGGTGCAAGGTGGTAGAACCTACACGGATTGACCGAGAATCTAATACCACCACACCTATTTCTATGGTTATGTTTATTTGTGTTAAAGTAGAAAGGTGTGGTTGCCTTCTTAGTTACAAATTTGTCGCGTACCTTAGTCCTCAAGAGTAGCAATGCATTTTTAATTTACTTCAAGTGGTTCACTTCTTTATGGAGTTGGTTACACATATCGTGACGATTCACCATTGGGTGAGCTCGCTTGCTACTTTCATTAAAAAAACGTTTAAATTCAATGAGTTTTTGTCCTAGCTAGCAAAATTTTATAACGTTTAATGACAAGACGCATTGAGGATGGGCACTTCGGACGGAATATTTTAAATGTTTTCAGACGAGCACTCGTTCAATGGGACGTCGGATCTCGGCCGCTGGAATTCATTATTCTGAAAATTTGTTTGGGATATGAAATTCCTAAGACGCCATTTTGTAACGATTCGGGTTATGTTCGAGTTGCCAGTTTTTGTTCGGGCATTTTATGCTTTCGATAAATTCGGTCGAACCTAGTGTCACATTGTTTACAAATATTTCAGTATAACACCGAGCAAGCAAATTGGGCAATGGAAGTGGAAAATTTTGGAACGTTGTCCGAAAATTGGTAGGACGCGTATATTTTTTGTCGTGTAAGTACCAAACGATGGTAAGTAAATATTTTCACTCATATACCTCTGTAACGAACCCTTTTTAAAACAGTTTCTTCCAGAGTTGATTTATAATGCCTTGTATCGTCAATAAACATTTGTAACTAAATCTGCAGACCAGAACTCTCGTCTAGAATCAATCTCAGATGAATTTTATCTGATAACTATTAATTCTATAGGATAATTCTGTATGTTCATCTCAAAAGCATTGCTCGCTGACTAGAACGGTCGCCTTGCATATCGGTAAATTAGTAACCAATAAAAGGCAATAATTGCATCCCGATAAAAATTGATACAGCTGTTATAAAATGAGGCGAAACTTTTTATTCGAAAATAGATTAGACTTTGGTAAAACATATCAATTAACAACAACTAACTACTAAAATTTATCTATTTTAGAATTTTTAAGGGCCTTAGAATATTTGTTGATAAATCCAATTTAGTTTGAAAGACATACGTAATTGTTGCTTACCATTTTGGGCAATATTTATTAAAAGGATTAAGCTTAAATCTAGAACCTACAGGGGACGTGCGAAGTTTCCGTTTCGACGAGATAACTGTCAAGTATAAGGCAGCTAAGTTTCTGTCCGGCAGGAAATCGAATCTAGGCATCACTCACAGCCAGAGGAAGTTTCGGTTCCATTTTAATTAAACTGAAGGCTGTATCACGTACCTATACACCGTTTTACGTCTCCGCTCCCATTTGTTGCGAGGAAAATTTAAATATTTTACACTTGAATGGAACCTTTTCGATCGTTACCTTAGGCGTTTTAATGCCCTGCCGCTGCCTCCGAGCCATTACTTCAACTTCAATTAGATGATATCTGACGTTTATAGTTCTTTATGCATTCAAGGAGCCAGATTATGCTTTTACAGTGCCAGATAATGCCATTTAATGGCGGTCCGATCATTATGCCAGTTTCACGGCGGTAATGAAAATTTTGCGCAGGTTTTACGATGGAGTATGTACAGGCACTTTGCTGGATCCACTTTTTCTATACCGGTGTTCATTAAACGTTAAACGATCTAATAACTATGATAATAAAACATAATATTTTTATTTTTAAATATAATATATAAATCATTTTTTCTCAATTATTTTAAAGTTCTCAGTTCCTTATTAAATTAAAAACAAAATACCATCCATAAGGGTGGAAAAATAAATTATTAACTTATTTATTTATTGTAGTGAATTTAAATATAAATTTAGTTGAGCGCCATTGGTATGACATAAAATTATTACACATATAAATAAAAACAAACTTAAAATAAATTACCATCCCCAAGACTAGTAAAATATGGTATGGGATTTCTTTAAATCCGCTTTTTTGTTTCAATTGTATTGACAGAGTGTGAGTACTATGGACAAACGATGGCTACAATTAGAACAACACGTTAATTAATTTCTAGTTGGAGATGCAACGATTCCATAAATATTTTCATAAATTCCTTTATTACTATAAACTAAAATTCAAATACTCTCCTTCAATAAATTTGTTTACACTTAATAAATGTCAAAGTTACGACTCAAAGTCAGTTCATTGGCTTTAAGCGTTCTTTGTTTATTGAAAAAACAGCGGAAAAGCAAATCAGAAATTTTTCAAGAACTGAGACACAGGAAATCCGAAACGCCTGCATCTTGCATTATAAATGCTGCAACCGACGATCCGTCATCCCTACGATCGGCGTGTTTACCCCCATTTTATGCAACGTCGATTTCAGTTGGAACTTTACGAATACACGAACAATAGTCATAAACACGTTTATATACATAGATACATTTAAATATCGGCAATAAAAAATCGTTAATCATTAATATGCATGGTAAAATGTAAATTTTAATTTTATTTATACCTTTTTTTCACTGTATAACACAAAAAATGGAAATGTGATGTCAATACATTTTCAGAAACTTTTGATATGAATATATATAGCGTTTGAGTCTTTCAAAATCAATATTACATCTCCCAACCCATGTAAGTATTCTTAGATATTTAATATTTTTTAGAAATTTTTGAGAATTTTTCAACTATAATATTCATTCAAGTTGGATATAAAGTTAACTTGGAAAAATAAAGTTAACTTGTACGTTAAAACGAGTCTCGACTCAAAAATTTCGTGAATCTACCTTCATCGGGATAATGTTTATACTATGTAAAAACTAAAAAAAACTTATTGTTCTCATATAAGTGATGTAATTAATGTCTTTTTTGAGAAATAAAGATCTTTAACCTGAAATTAGATGCGTTACGTAGGTTTGTAAGTTATAAATGAGATACATCCCATATGTTTGCGGAAGCTATTTGATACCGACTTCGCCTGCTATGTTTATTATTATAACGCCAAACCGCTTGCCCCACTTATTTACGGTTATAAATACATTACTGAATCCATAGTAATTATCAAACTCGTATTCCTCAAAATGTTCATAACTTTATATTAAACTAGCTTTTTCTCGCGGCTTTCTCTCATAACAGTCCATAAAAAGCCCTTTGTCGTTGGTACTATGGACACATACGAACACAGATACATGAACACTTCGACCCACAACGGAAATCAAAATGTATCATTAAATTCTCTGCCTGCTTGAATAGAACTTAAGAGCTGCTTGACTTTGGGCAAAGATGCGTTTCTACTGAGCGCTAAGACTTTAACTGAAATACAAGGTCTGTTTTAACTACGGTTAATGAAGTCAGCGGTGATTCTTCTTCGGACTGTGCTTAGATCAGTTGCTACTGAAGACTAAGATCGCCTCGTTTATAAGTCAAGCAAACGAGCTCAGCCGAAACAAGAACACTTTAACTGATAATGAGGCTTGTACTATGTACTGTAACTTCACAAACCAGAGACCTTAATAAAAATTCTTCAAAGTAATCCAATTTAAGACGCCACACGAGTGATAATTGACAAATTTATTCACCATACAGAGATTACACCACACGCGGATTTATGATTCGGCTTGTACGCTGTACGCATGTCAATGAGATACATTATGTTCCCGTTTGCACTCGTAGACACCGCGTTGTCTCATCGGAAGCAACAAGGAATGAAATTATGAAGGATTATATTTATGTACTAGTGTTCTTAGCTGCTTTACTCTTGTTGACGTCGTTGTTACAAATATTCCAATGATTGAGGCTATTCATGCAGATCTATTTTAACCCTTTACGTATTTTTGAAATACATTGTACAAAATTTTCATCTTCAATTTTACCGTCATATTTGGTAATTGAAAAATCAAAAAAGTTTTTTTTATTAACCAAGAGCGTGAAACATAAGTTTTTCAAAGGCCCACGTTTGATTTACAGTGGTGATAATGGGGCTGGTTCATGTCTTGCGTAGACAATTGCGATCATTTTTCAACGCGGGAATGCGACTGGCGTTCTTGGTATTATGCTGCATTGGCACAAAATCTATTTGGATTGTTTGGCTATTATTATTACAGTTTTAAAGTTTTGTAATTTACAAGTAAATAACAATAATGAATAGAGCGTATATAAAAAATCCAATGTTTAGTTAGTTATAGTTAGATGCCTTGTTTTAAAGTTTTTTTAATAAATGACATCTCATACAATAATTCGATTTCTACTAACTAATTTAAGAGTGGAATTTACAACATTCTGTTTTTAACCTAATCCTAAAAACCTATTGCCAAAGTTCAGGATTCAGAAGTTACCTCTAAGTAAGTTAGTCCGTTAGTCCTTTGTATACACATAGACTTAAATGATGGTAGAACTATAGTACAATCAACTTTGGTATTTTTGTTGGACATGTACGATTACCGGCTACAAAAGCAGCTTACAAACGAGGCGACCATTTTAGTCTTCAGGAAAAGCATCGCATTTATGTACGACCTCAGATGTAACTTCATGTCTATTTGAGGTTGAAAGAGAATGCCCATGGGCCGAAGCGACTACTTCAAATCATTTGCCTATCTTCTCATATAAGAAACCGACTGTTGAAACCTAATAAGCCACATTATGTGTGACGATTAGATCCAGCTTATTAACTTAAGTCAAGCAACACGGGTGTGTGACTCATAATCCTAGGTACGTACCCTAAATTCCAAACCCTATGTAAATTATGCGAAAAAATATGCAACACAAAAAAGGTTTTACCCGGGACGCACTCATTTTAAAGACATTCAACGTTCCCCATAAAAACAGAAGCAGTGGCGACCGGTGGAACAATTTTGAGAGCATTTAGTGTTTTATATGCCAAAGGGATTTATGTTATTACCGTCCATATTTTTGCGGACTGGAGCCGCTGAGAGGTCACGAAATCTTGCTGAAAGGTCCCGTTCTCGTGTAGAGCGGCGTCCCTCTCCCTCTCTGGTTTAAAGCGATGAATACAACGGGGCACGATATTCGTGGCACGTACAAGGGAGTCAGGCGGACGTTCATGAACTCTGATCTCTAACTGGAGGATGTAACAATGAAAAAATTCGCCTTCTAACGTAGAAGAGTTAGTACCCGGTAAGGTAGATGACAAGTTCGTGGAAACTTCCTAATCAGTTGTAACAAATTTATGTCGTGTGCGTGAGTGCTGGGGACACGCCTTTTACGTAAGGAATTGTTTCCATTTGCGAAGTTTCTTACGCTTTTTTTATGTCTTTCTAAAAGTAAGAATACTTCATGATTGGATTTCCGAAGTATCACCACCCTACCTATTTCTGCTACAGTGCAGTTTATTAAGCATATATATAGGTTTTGATAAGAGAAAAAAAATATAGTTCGATGGTAAGATACCACCAGCACCTTCTCAATTTGCCGTAAAACAACTCTTTGTTGTTGTTGTGGTTGGAGAAGTTCGGTTACCAGTTGTACTTAAAAACTCAGTACAAACTAACACTCACGAACGAATATCTTAGACTTCAGAAAATGTAACACAATTATGTATGACTTCTAACTTTTTCAAAGTCTTTTTCGAAGATTTGTGTAGGCGACAGAGGCTTCTATGTATGTTATTACTATTTAGTAGGGAGCGCCCAAATATAAAATGTGGCTGACTCAGCGTACCACTAGTGACGTCACGCTGAGCTTACTATGTAACACGGTACTCGTCGACGCGTCAATTTTACCGTAACGTATAAAACAATGAAAACAGTGTCAAAGACGAACATTACAAGACGCGAGCGCGATGTTCCATTGAAGTTGTTTTGATTCTTGAGACGGTAATTTGACGGTCGGCATTCGAATTTGCACGACGTATGATTTATTACTACCCAACTTTTGTTAATTAAATTTTTGACGTCTGCTCACAGGTAAGCGTTTAACTTTAACTAATTTTGTTACTGTTTCTTAATAAGTTACGTGGGATGCGTGGAAAGAGCCTCCTCGAGTGGCGTGACGTTACATGTTCGCCCGGCGCACCCTGGACAATCAGCCTTCGTTCAGCTACGCTGATTGATCAATCTTTCCACTGCAGCATGACTTTCTCCCACTTATCCTTAAACTCCCCTCACCCCGTACTAATCCTCTCCAATTAAATCCTAAACTGTTCCTCCCTTTAATAACCAGCTATGCCGACACGAAAGAAGAAGAAGAAGAAGAAGAATAAGTTACGTTCTGTTTTCATTGCAACCTTTTTATGTTTATCTCGCGTGCATCTCGCGCTGCAACTTGAGAATTTGGAGAACAATCAAAACTATTTAAAGAAGCATTGGAGAATATTCGGGTTAGAGGTTAAATCAGCTGTCAGGCTAACAGACTGTCTGTAATATCAAGACATGCACAATGTATTCGGCTGCTAAAACCTCCGACGACGTTTAAAGATTGGTTTAACACAAAAGACCGAAAATTATGAAGTATTAAATGATAACAATGGAAAGGCAGTTAATAAATATCACATATTTTAAGCCTGTAGAAGAATTATCTACTTCTTTCGACTGCTAGAACCTCTGCATGGTTCAATAACTATATTGCAATATAATAACAAGAATGACTGAATATTTAATGACATTATTAAAGGTGGGAGAACTATAGTTAGACCGGTGAGGTACCACCGCCGTCCTCATAATCTGCTGTAAAGAATTACTTGTGTATCGGTTGGAGAGATGCGGTTACCGACTACACTTTGAAGCAGGGACCATTTTAGTCCTGAGAAGGAGCAACGTATCTATGTTCAAGCTCAGATAGGATTTCGGTTGTGTTTGTGGTTGTAAGTGGATGTCTATGGGCTGCGAGTACTTAACATCAGGTGGTTTGCATTCTCGTTTGCTACTTTTCTCACATAAAAAAATAGGTAATAACTGTCTCCTTCAAGCACTTTTTATGTCGGAAGAAAAAATCATATTTGAATTAAAGCAATCCCAAAAGAAATAAACATACTGCATGTGTAAATCGTAGCCGATCTACTAAGTTAAGCAACGTCGAGCGCGGTCAGAAATTGGATGGGAGACCGTTATTAGATAAAAGGCATGTGGATCCTGTGCTTTAAGGACCATGTAACGATTTCTTAAGTCTTAGGTCTCCCACCTATAAACCTTTACATGTGGATTACCCCATTAACTATTTCTATCCCAAAAATAAAAGTCAGTACCCTATTAGCTCGATGAAGCAAGCTCGGCACAAATAAACAAAGAGATAAACGTTTAATCCTATCGAGTGTACAAAGGGGAAGTTCAAAATCGGCAAAC
>DWON01004472.1:0-16200 GCA_018251015.1 Phocides pigmalion okeechobee | reverse complement strand
CGACAAAATTTGAATTTTTACAATAAAAAGGATTTTGAATATTTTTGATTTGTGGCCCTTTTCTTTTAAAGTAGCGACGATGCGCAACTAACGATATGGCGGTTTAGGTTATATGCATTTCGCGCGTTGAAAATGAAAATTCAAAACAAACGGTTGAGTGAGTTTTGTATCTCAGAATGCAAAATCGAAGGGAGTCTTTTTCAAATATAAAAATATATAGGCTTAAGATTGCATTCTTGCAATAAAAACATTTTTGTTTTATTTTTTATTTGAGGTAATTTTGAATGGAAGCAGCAATTCGTTTAAATAAGTAGCAATGGAAAATAGAACAATAGAGTAGCAAACAAGCATGTAAACCACCTGATGTTAAGTAGTCAGATACAACCACAGATACGACAGAAATCCTATCAGAGCTCGTAAGTAGATACGTTGCTACTCTAGAGGACAAAGATGGTTGCCTCGCTTCAAACTGTAGCCGGCCACCCCATCTCTCCAACCAAAACACAAGTATTTTTTACGACGGATTATGAGGGCGGCGGTGGTACCTCCCCGACCGAACTATAGTTCTCCCACCTTTATACTAACTATACATAGAACACTACACACAGTGAGCAGAATATGCTTACAACAAGCACTGAAAAGTAACATACTATGAACTAGCACATTTGGCTACGTCACAGCGAGAAACATCGAGCGACATAGGTTTCGTAAATTGTTCAATAACGAGGCTTCTAGATAAGATCGTGGTATTTATTTAGAAGCAAATATTTTGAACATTCTAGGAATATTTAATCTAAACTAACAAAAATTCGCATTTTTACTTACGGATATTTCCAAAGACGTCGCAAAATATCGGTAGATTTTTCTGTATGTATTCAAAGAATTCATTTCATAGAATTACGCGAGTATTTTAGAAGGGCCTTCATTTCAAATCATGAGAAAAATCAAAAGAAAATCACGATTAAGGCACACGTGCATTAAGTTGCGTTAAGTTTTATAACATTATTATTTATAAGTACAATAGGAAAACACAAAATAATCTTGCTCTGGATGGAATGTCTACACATATTTCGAATCCATATTATACAATAATAATATATTACAACAAAATTGTTTAATAAAAATAACAGACACTTTAATATAAATATCAGCCATAAGCTTTTACATTTAATAAGTTATGAAGTCGCATTTTATAAAAAAATGTACGGTATACATTTAATTATCTCGCGATATCCCCATAACTGGCAAGGCCAGTAATTCTCAAAGTGGGCGAAAATGCTCTCTCGTGGGCGCTAGAAGTTTTAACGGGACGGTAAAGAATCTAAAGGATTGTTCCGTGATAAAAAGTGGCCTGTATGCAACCTACAGGTTAAAAGTATCTACATATATACTAAACTTCAAATAAATAAGTTTAAAATTTTAGGCGTGAAAACATAATAATCGAACAAACACATACGTATCCTTTTGTGTTTATAATATTACGAATTAAGTAAGGTTAAACTCAAAATAAAGGATTACTATGAATTACTAGGAATAATTTAATAATTTCGAGGGGCGATAGGAAAATAGAAATCTATAAGTGACCAGAAGCCTAGATAGGTTTGAGAATCTTTGCGCTAGACAGTACTTGCAAATCGATTTGCCGCCCGGATGTTGGACATGGGCTGTTGAAAGGGGGATCTTATTTGCAGGCATGTAAGTTACGTTCTGAACATTTAACCCAGGCCACATATTTGGACATCAAAGGCTGTGCGGCAAAGGAGGGAAAATTGAATCGCGGCGCAGTTTGTGCGCGCCGAGCCTCTCTCGGGCATCATCGGCTTTCCGCGGCCTCTTCCTGTCAGTCCGCCGGGAATAGGGTTCAGGAGCAAACCCTCGCACTGTCCGTCGCAGATAATCGAACTTTCACTTACAGTTATAAATTTCTCTTGACTTTCAGTGACTTTGGCTGTGTTTCACGATGACTTTTAAACTTTTATACGATCTTGTGCAAATAAGACATTTATTGAAAACTGTGAAGTTAGTTTCTTCATTTACGTAAGTACATATTTTTAAATATTTTTTGAAAAGAATTATCCGGAATAAAAGTTTTTGAGGGAAATTTATATTAAGTTACTGCGTTTCGAATTTATGCGTAGTTTATAACGGTTTTTTTTTTTATAAAAATAATGCTTTCGAAAACCGAATTGCGTCGGAATTCAATAGTTTAAAGTTTATTTTTTGTATTTTTCGTTTTTGAATATTTTTAACACCTTTCTGATATTTTTGGAAAATATATGATATGAAGAGAACTTTTATTGCGCATTAAAAAAATGCAAATACTATTTTAAAGTTTTAAAAAACTAGAAATTGTTTTTTTTCAAATCCCCAAGTTTCATGAAAGTCGACGACATAATATTCTGATAACATAACTTCGACAACTTTGTTCTTGATCGTTAATTAAACTCCCGCCCATCGTAGCAAAGTTCGGATGGCTTTGAAAGTTCGGTAATACTGTAAGTTCCGAATTGTAATAATAATGTGAATAGTGTTACATTGGAACTTTTTTCACAATTTTCAAAAAAAAAAACATTTGTAGCCAAAAATGTATTTGAATATAATATGTTAAGTAAATTTTAAAATATGCTCTAGCTAATATCTTTGACTTCCTATTTTGAATTAAGCGATTACAGAATTTGTTGCCTATTGTGAAAAATAAACTTTATTTAAGGACCAAAAAATAATATGCACGCAAAAATGTTATTATAAATTCCGATTTTTCAAAACAATAAGTACCACGTTTGATCGCATTTCTTTTGGTTTATATTTTGCGCAGAGAATTGCGGTTGCTATTCAGCGCAAGAGTGCCGCTAGCCGCGTGCGCGTGGTATCTTTAGTTCAGTTAGATTAAGTTTCTCTTATAATAATTTTGAATGCATTCATTGTGATTTTTATCATAAATAATTTTGTATATAAAAGACAAAAAATGTATTTTTTTGTTTTTATTTTTAATTTTACGCGTTCATGTTCGGTAAAACGCAAATTTAATTTGTAATTCTTTATTTAATTATAATTTATTTAAATACTCTTAATCAACGATTAAGTTACAATGTAAGTTCAACTTATTGACTTTGAGCACCCTTTATTAGCTAAAGTTGAGCGGAAGAAAAAAGCGAGCGGAAAACTCGGTAAACGATCTACGATCTTTCCCTTAAGGCTGTCTATTCGCTTGTCTTAAACACTATTCGCTTACTTGTTTACTTTGTTAACGTATTTTCCTATTTTTACTTATTAAAGGTTTCTCAATAAAATGCGCAAGACGGAATGTACAATAAATATATGATAAAAAATGGTTTCAAAATAAACTTTTATTTAATTTCCCTAAAAAAGCAAATAAACTTTAAATTAAATCGAACCAATTAATTTACTACATGTACTACACAATTTATCAAATCCGCCATATTAGAGTGACGTCAAATAGATCAGTATGCATTGTCATCAAAAATATGCATGTATACCAAATTTCAGCTCAATCGGTTACAGACAACTGATTGAAAATTCAGTTGCAAGATTCCATCCGGACAAACAAAATACATTGCGAGTTAAACGAAAGCCTATAAAAAGCTGATTAACTGAAACAAGATTATATGTTTCTTCTAATGAGTTATTTCTGCATTACAAATAGATATACATTTTTTTGTATTGGGAAAATCCTTTGTTCGAATTTTTTATACTAAAAAATGTAATCCTATTCAATTTTTACGACTGCTTTTATGGTTCTACTGTGAACCTGCAGCATTGTTTACTGGCGGCACTGGCTACATGTAATTTCATTATTAAACGCTTCGTAATTAGTTAATATTATTATTAGTGTCATAATTTTGTTCCTTTATATATTTGCGTGCGTTATCTTTGTTAGCAAAATAATAGATTTCTTTTATTCATTATTTTTATCTTTCTACTTTTGCTGCTAGATTACCAATCAAAATAGGTGTGAAAAAACACTGTGTTTTAGTATACAAGCTGCAATAGAGATACATTTAAACAAGGCGTTCTAAAAAAAACAAAAAAAAGTGCATTTATGCCTCTGAGGATACTCACAAATTGTCTGTAACAATCTTTTTCAAACTACCGCCGCTTCTGACAGCGGCCTCAACTGAAAAGATCCGGAAGAAATGCCGCCAGTAATTTATTACATAAAAAATACAAAACAGGACAAATAAAGTATAAAAAGCAGTGGTAGAAAATAGGCATGGCGGTATACACGAGCGTCAATACAGTCGATCTTATTTTCAAAAGCACCCCAATAGATTTTTCGCATCAAAAAACTTTCTCTGTATCTGAGCAACAGACGTCGGCGAATTATCGCTACTTATATTTTTCTTTATTCTTTGGTAATAAAAGATTTTGCCAGTAAATACTGCGAAACATATTTATAGAATATATATAAATAAGAACGTTTCGTCGATATTTTTGAAAGGTAAAGGTTTTGTGCTATTCCTTAGACACAGGAATATATATCATCATAATATCTCACTATGTAATAATAGATATCGTTCAGACAAAATCTGCTCTTACGAGCTCTTATACGGCATAGAAAGGTTTCACTTTCGAATTCGTACAAACACCATCGCTGCTCTTTTAGGGGTTGTTATACGGCGCTGAAAGATTTCACTTTCAAATCCGTTATACACAAACTTTGCTCTTTTAGGAGCTGTTATACGACGATGAAAGATTTAACTTTCAATTTCATAATACGTATCATCCTCTCTTTCAGGGGCATACGTCATAGAAAGATTTCACTTTCATTGTCGTTCAAACAATGATCATTGCTGTTTTAGGGGCTGATATACAGCGGTTAAAGATTTCACTTTCAATTTCGTTAGACATAAACATCTGCTCTTTCAGAGGCTGTTGCACGGCGGTAAGAGATTTTACTTTCAATTTCGTTAGATATAATCACTACTCTTTTAGGGGCTGTTATACGGCGGATTAAAGATTTCACTTTCGATTTCGGTAGACATAGCCCCTGCTCTTTCCGGGGCTGTTGTACGACAATGAATGATTACACTTTCAATTTCGTTAAACACAATCACTGCTCTTTCAGGGGCTCTTATACGGCGGTAAAAGATTTTACTTTCAATTTCATTCTGACCAAATTGCATGTCAATTGCGGGGTATCATACGACAATGGAATATTTAACTTTCGATTTCACACAAAAATAAGTGCTCTTTTAAGGGCTATTATACGACAGTGAAATACTTCGATTTTGATTTTGTTAAAAATAATCACAGCTCTTTTAAGGGCTGTTACAGGACGATGAAAGATTTCCCTCTTGATTTCGGTTAGACACGACTACAATTTAGTCATGGATGTACCTCCATAGCTCTCATAATTTGCTGTATAGCCATTTTTGTGTTTTGGTTAAAGAGGTGCGGTTACCGGCTACTCTTACAAACGAGGCGACCATCTCAATCGTCAGGTGTAGCACGACGTTAGATGGAACTTTACTTCTATTTAAGGTTGTATTTGGGCATGCATAGGCCGAAGAGACGATCACGTGGCTTACCACGTTCGTTTGCTATATTAAAAAAGAAAAACTCAAAATATTAAAAAGAGATGATGATCGGAGCTAACTGTAATGGCGTATAATGTATGACATTCTGTAATTATAACATATATCACTTTCATATTGGCTTTGTTTGGTAATCGTTGGATTTTTCTCTAATTGAAGAACCAGATTCCATTCAAAAAGCGTAGCCGTTGCAGATTGGATCACGTACGAAACGTGTTATTCAAAACTATTTCCGCTGAAACAATTTTTCAAGAGTAAATTAAATTTCATCGAATTTTTAAAATACTTCTATCACAATTTATTTGTAAAATATTGCGTATGAAACTTAAAGACAAAGTTTTTAATGCTAAACATAAAATATTAGTATGAATTGTTGGCGTTTCTACAGTCTAGAAAAAAGAGCTCCAGTATAGTGCCGCCTCCAGCAATTTTGACTCGATCTGATATATGCGCGACGCAGTCAAAGTATTGACAAACACGTAGATATAATTGATTATAGTGATCTGTTTAGAGATTTGTATATCAACACCCTTGCAGATAAGGTGAGCAGTGGGGTGAGTTCTACCTGCCACTGAAGTTCGAAATCACGGGAATGAGGTAGGAGGGTAGGGATGGACAAGGTCGCGCGTGGGAGAAAGTGGGATGGGGGATAGTAGGGATGATCAGGGAGGTGCGTGGGAGAAAGTGGGAGGGGGAGAGTAGGGATGAATAGGGACGCGCGTGGATGAAAGTGGGGATCGGGAGAGTATGCCATCCCATCCCCCTTAGCATGATTGCAATGGAAGAGGAAATAATTCTGCATATTGCCTTAAATGGGCTAGTTCCGAGAATGTAAAATGTTTGTTGCGCATTAAGGACGGCTTTATCTGCCGCTTTTTCGTGGTATTGATATTATACTGATTATTTTTTGAAAAGTTTTTTTTTAACTTTGTTAGTATTAAGATAAACGTAATAAGTAAAAGAAACTTTTATAACATCAATAGAAGTTTAAATGAAATATTTTATTTTATTTAAGGTACAAGCGTTTCATTAAAATCTTTAATTTTTAATATAATCAACTTCAATTAAGTACTGCAATATAAACTTGTACTGTAAGGAATAATTTTATTGGAATGTTATTTAAATATATTTCACCTACATTACTATTTGGTAGGGGCTATAATGTCGATTAAATACTTTGTCAATTTTTTTCCTACTTGCACTCATCTGCAAGACAATGAAATGTAACTTTTCTTAAAATATACAATTGATTTAATTATGAACTCTTACGGATGTTTTCAAACCTATATGGTCTCCGTCCGGTTTAGCGTCTGCTACTTATCGATGTAAACAGGGACCAACTTCTTAACATGTAATTAGAAAGAGCTCAATAAAACGTGCTTTGGTGTCCGTGTCAAGTTCGTAACTCTTTTATTTTCAAACTCAAAAATAATAAATAAAAAATAAAAAATAAAGAAAAGTAAAATAAATATAAATGCGCAGTTCTGCATATTCTGCTGTTTTCAAGATTTAGCCATTCCCGTAGGTAGTATTACCTTCTTTACCGGACGCCATATAACGCCGGAGGCTGTATGTATATCTGCCAAGCTTGTCTCACCGTCTTTTCCGGTTTATTGATATTGATTTTTACAATTTTGCCGCGAATCCTAGCATATAAGGACCATGCCGCCGATATTTACCTGATTTGAGGGGCGATGCTAGCTAAGTGGAAGTAGAGTCGGCATATATTTGTTAATAACTTAAGGAATATATCGCTTCTTTTCCAATAACGTGTTATCTTAAAAGACACAATTTTACAGTAGAGCATTTTTTTAATTACAAAAAAATATTTTACTTAATTGTGTATTTTTGTACGTTTATTGTAGATTACGTACAAAAATTTAACACCTTAGCTATCTCAAATCAGACACGGACATTTTAATTATCAAATTAAATAAAAACTTGAGTTTTCAAACTTGTCAAATTATTGAAGCAAAGAAGCGATATATACATCGACTAAAAGTGTCCCTTTGCCAGAATAAGTCAGTGAGACGTGTAGCCCTCTGTCAGTAATAATTCCTCTGTCGGGAATTCAAATGATGTTCTCTCGAGTAAAATGGAATAGATCGCTCAGAAGGTGAACCCAGAAGGAAATGTCGCGGTGTTAGAGACTCCGGATAATTTGCATCTGCTGAGATGTGGGAATCGGGCGTGAGCTTCCGCGAACGAGCTGCCGCGCATGCTGAGCTTTAGCAACGAGTCTCCTCGCTTCTAAGTTACCTTTACCAAGATAAGGGAATCCTCAGGCGCCAGTGCGGGCGCGGTCTCCACTCTTGAATACAAATTTCCTTCCGATCCGTATTTTTATTCAAACTTTTGTCATCAATTTTATTGCTGGTATTATTTAATGTACTGAAGGAACGAAACATGAAAATTAATAAAAATCGTATATTTATTTTTTTAATTTATTTCTTCATTATTGATGCGATATTTATTGATATTGTTGTGATCAAAGCATTATAATTACTAAAATATGCAATATAAGTTCGTATTTCAACCTTATCTAAATATCCGGTATATTTTTACCGCATCTATTGTCGTTCCCGAATTTGTAATTTTCTTCCAGAAAGTTCATTAATTATTTTGAATTATCGACTTCAAAATAAATGTTAAAGCCACTACCCAAAACGTTATGTACGTAAACGTAAAAAATCCATTATGTTTCTTATCAAGGAGAACAGGACCTTCATAGCTGTATGGAAGTAATTGATGATGCAAGATACTAATTATATTTTCAAACTTTTAATTAATTGATATGTAAACAGCAGCGAAAATTATTTTTGTTTTATACTTTTATGAAAAACAGTATATTAAATTCTCAATTGATTAGTGGCAAATTAAAATACCACGTATTATTTGTAAATATTAAAATTTCCAAACCTCCAAACGAATGAACATAAAAAATTGTAAATAAACAAAAAGACAACAAATATATTACTTACTCTGAACAACTGCTTAGTATAAGACGATTTACAAATTTGTCACAAAACGTTTATTTATAAATTTAACTTATATTTTACACACTGTATACATACTAATAATAATTTAAATAAATATAAAAGATCTGCGTTTCGTGTACTTGAAGTGACGTGTGATCGTAATAAAACACAGCCGATCGGGATAAGATTACTTTTATTACTGTCTCTAAATCTATTACATTTTAGCTTAGCCTAATACGCATGCACACACAGACAACATACCTTAATACTATTCTTACGTACACTACACCTCCAGGGGTGAAAAAAAAACTATTTTCAATGTTTTTTTTTTAACTTACACGTAATTTTAATTAATTACGAAATAGTTTGGTTCTATTTTTATGAACTATTTCGTGTTTATTTCTAATCACTATCTTAACATTAGGGTCCATATCTTCTAGAACAATATACGGACCTTCGAAAATATTATCTAATTTCTTACTTTTACTTTCGTTTCTTAATAGGACTAAATCATTTTTATTATATCTAATAGGATTAACATTCTTATCATATGCTATTTTTCTTTTTTTCTTCCTAGCGTCCTTAAGAGCTATCTGTAATCTATATCTTAAATCTAATACATAATTGTCTACGTTGTATAGGGGATTTACAATATCATTCTTTAAGTTGTTAGGAATATTACAGGTTCTACCGAAAACAAGTTCGAAAGGCGAGTACTTTGTTTCTGTCTGGACTGTATTATTATAACTGAAACACCAAAATGGTATCCAATGCGACCATTGGTAACCATTGTTACCGCAATAAATTCTTAAAAATGCACCTAAATGTTTGTGCGCGTTTTCGAGCGATCCGATTGATTGATGATGGTAAGCTGTAGATGATAACTTTTCTATTTCAAGTAGCCTACACACCTCTACCATAGTAGCAGAAATAAATTCGGTGCCTCTATCAGTTGCAATAATATGAGGAATTCCGAAACGTAAAATAAAATGCTCTACAAAAGCTCGTGCAACAGTCACTGCTTCCTTATTTTTAATAGGGTAAGCTTCAATGAACTTAGTCAGGTTACATTGAATAGTGAGAATATAACAGTTTTCATTCTCGTCCCTATCCAAAGGACCAACAAGATCTAAAAATATTTTTTGAAAAGCGGTTGTCGCTGTTGTAGTTAAAGTCATAGGTTGTTTCGTGTATCTACTATATTTCAACTTCTGGCACTTAGGACATTTGTTTACAAAATCAAGTACATCTTGTTCAAGTCTAGGCCAGTAGAATCTTCTTTTAATGTTATTTACCATTCTACGAACACCAGCATGTCCGCTAGTAGGTAGAAGATGGAAATCACGTAAAATAAAATCTTTAACAGTCATATCGTCAATTCTTTCAACTCCTCTTAGTATGCATACTCTTGGTCCGGACCATGTAGATAATGATTGTAATTCCTTACATAAACCTTTTATAAATTCTTCATTTTGATTATCTTTTATAATGCAAATTTCCTCTACTTTTATTTTCTTACAGATCTCTTCTAACTTTGTCACAAATTCAGCTCGTGAAAATTGTGCCCTAAAGTTAAGATTCACACATAACATCATTTTACTAGGAATATACGCAAAACACTCCTTTTCTTCTTCTACTAATTTCTTCTTCTTATACTCATTTACTTTATAATTTTCTACTAATACCATCTCAATCAAATCACGCGGTTTCCTTAATAACTCTACGACTCTTGGCTGGCCAGGCCTGTCATCAGTAGGTTTATTAAGTCCTACCGGTTCAATCACACTATTCTCATTCATTCTTTTTTGCGCTCTAGTCATAACATTTACTTCAGAAAATTTTTCATTCATTCTTTTTAGTTCCTCTGATGTCCAACATACTCTAGACAATGCATCCGCTACTACATTGTCTTTTCCTTGCACATATACAATTTTGAAATCATACTCCTCAAGAGTCAGACGAAACTTTAACAACCTGCTCGAGGGATCTTTCATTCCAAACAAATATACAAGTGGTCTGTGATCTGTCATTATAGTGAAATGTCTGCCATACAAATACGGTCTGTAATACTTTACTGCCCAAACGATTGCAGCAAGTTCTTTTTGGATTGTAGAGTAGTTTAATTCACTTTTATTTAGGGGTCTACTAGCATAGGCTACGGGTCTTAAATCTTTATTACACAACACAGCGCCGATAGCTATACCTGATGCATCAGTTTGTTAATTAATGAATTTTTAAGGAATTCGAATGATTTATGACACTCATCTGTCCAAATAAAACAAGATTGTTTGCGGCATAATTTGTTCAATGGTAAGGTTATTTGGGCAAAATTAGGAACAAATTTTCGATAGTAATTACAAAATGCTACGAATCTTTTGACTTCATCGGCGTTTTTCGGGACGGGAAAATTTTGTAAGATTTTTGTTTTATCTGGGTCAGGTAAAACACCTTCAGCTGAAACAATATGCCCAAGATATAAAATTTCCTTTTTTAAGAATTGACACTTTTGTGGATTTAACTTTAAATTAACTTTTCTTAGTCTTTCAAATACATCAATCAAATTTTTGTTGTGGATTTCTAAATTTCTGCCGAAAATAATTAAGTCGTCTAAATAGATAAAACATTTTTCATATGCGAGACCAGACATAGCTATTGACATCACTCTACTAAAATTGCTACAGGAAGTTTTAAGACCCATAGGTAGGCGTTTTAACTGATATTGGCCTGTGCTAGTAGTAAAAGCAGTATATTTACGACTATCAGGGGACAAACTAACTTGGTAATACCCTTGATTTAAATCTAAATGAGTGTAATAGATGGATCCAGAAAGTGAGTCTAGGATTTCGGTGATGTTTGGTAGTGGAAACTTATCGTCGACTATAACATCATTAAGTTTTCTGTAGTCTACTACCATACGCCATTTCTTGCAACCATCTGACTTTATAGGTACAAGCAATACCGGGCTAGACCATTCACTAGAGGTTTCCTCTATTACATCATCATGAAGCATTTTTTGTATTTGCCTATCAATTTCTGGTTTCATTGATTTAGGTAATCTGTAAGGTTTGACATATATAGGACTAGTGTTTGGTTTAAGTGTTATTGATTGCTCGTAAATATTCGTTGTTGAAAGTTTATCACCTGGTAAGAAAAATATGTCAGAATATTTTGAACAGATAGTCGCGATTGAACTTTTTTCTTCACTATTTAAATGATTTAATTTTAATAATGAAAGTAAATTATCAGCTCTAGTCGCAGTTGACTTAAACCTAGGAAAAGAAAATGTATCATATTCATTTAATAAATTGAGTTCAGGCTTAAAGTTATTTAATTTTACTTCGTTCTCATTCACGTTTAATATTCTAACCGGTATTCTACCATTTTAGCACGTACTATTGTTCCTGCTACAAAAACGTCTTTTTCAATTTCATTAGCGCAAACAATGTAATCATAATTGAAGTCACCGAAGTTGTTCAAATGTATATAATGAACAGATTCACTTCTAGCTGGTAAAACTAGATTATTACTAAAATCAAGAGTATTAGAAATAGGAACATAAGTTTTGTAACCATTATGATTTATTGTAAGAATATTGGTAGCCAAATCTATGTTACAGTTAAAACTAGATAAAAAATCTAGGCCCAAAATTCCACTAGCTTTTAAAGGTAACCTGTCAAAAACATGAAATTTATGAAAAAATGTTTCATGGTTTCCGGTTTTGAGTGTAAGCGTTACGTAACCTGAAGAACGAATTTGACCTCCTATACCGTTTATGATTGTATTATCTCTAAATACGTGGATAAAATTTGGTAATTCACTATTTTTAATAACTGATATTGATGCGCCAGTATCTAATAAAAATAAATATTTTCTACGATCAACAAAAAATGATATATTTTTGCACTGTCCCTCAAAAGTCATAACATAATTTTTAATTCCGAAAAAACTGCATGGACGGATTACAGTTTTGGGAGTCATTACTATTTTCATTCACATGATTATTATTAACGTTACCGTCTGTCGGTTGCACTGAATAAATGTTCCGCTTGCTCTGACCACGCCTTGGTGCTTGGCGAGGGCTATATGTTCTAGTATTATAATGATACCTACCTCGATCTGAACGAAAGGTAGCGGGCCGGTGTGCCTGCACACGGAGGTGACCTCTATAATAACCCCTAGGATGGGAGTAGTTGTTAGAGTATGTCCTTTGATATCCTCGCTGCCCTAGATTTGACAAAGGTCGGTACTTACCTCTACCTCCTCGTGAGTACTGAAGGACGTCCGGTCGAGAGGATGTGGAAGGCATTGCCACCTCCTCATCCTTCGCTGCTTGAATAGCGTCTTTAAGGCTGTCGTAGTTCCGGGCGGCTACGATTGTGCTCGTCCTGGAACTTTTTAAACCGTTTGAAAATATTTTTACAGCCATTTTTTCGTTTAATGGTTTTAATACCGTGTATTTCGCTGAGTTACCATCCGCTTGCGAAATAGTAAGGTCTGTAAAAAGCTTTTCAATTTCAGTACCATATTCGTCAACGGACCTCCAGCCCTGATTCGTATTTTGTAAACGAGATTGAATAGCTGTAAAAGATTTGGTAGTCAATAAATGTTTTCTTAAATCAGTTATTAATACGCTAATTTCAGAGTAACTATTCGACAAACTTAATTTTGCATTCTCAGACAATCGACCTTTCAGAACAAATTTTATTAAAAGTGATTTCCCCTCACTATCTAACATTTCGGCATACATTTCCACGGCATAAATCAATCGTTTAGTCGTCTCTTCTTTATCGTCTAATAAAGGAATTAAGTTACAGGCGGTACGAATATCGAACTCCATTTTTAACTTTATTTTTTGATCGCTTGAAATAGTACACAATTGAGATATATCAAAGTATAACACATGAATTTGATTAAAAGTACCAGTTAAAGCAGTTAATGCAGGGTCCTTACTGGCCTTAATCGTAGATAACGATAATTTAGCTCTATTATATAAACACTTAGCCTCTTCTAATTTATTTAAAGTTACGGAACACGTATATCTACTTTGTCCTTTCTTAATTAAATATTTCCGGATCACTAACAATTCATCATATATTGCAGTTAAATCATCTGCCATAATCTATAATAAGAACAAAGGATTAAACTAATATGTATTATGATTAAATAAAAATAATCATTTCACGATGCAATGCAACTGACACCTCTAACTATTAAGGCGAGGAATGCGAAAGCATACCATATACGTCCGCGGGTATCATATTCGGTGAGTCTCCGTGCATGATTTAAGATTAGATACTTAAGCTTTGAATAAAATCCTATTATAACGATTACACTTGACATTATGCTACGCGTTATTATAGCTTTTGTTTCTTATTAATATTTATTAAATGTCACTTCAATTATTATAATATTAACGCAACTAGAGTTCATGGTCACTTTTAAATATATATAAGTTACGCTCACGGACGTATGTAATTGTCAAACTTTCACTATAAAACACAGGGAAAAAATAAAATAAAAAATAATTACATTTTCACCACACTACACTATCTCGCATCGCGGGGCTGGACGCTTCTCCAGGGCCGCTAGGGTGTGGCTTCGACGCAGGGACCGCCGATTCATGTGCTTCTCGATCCAATTAGTGTGCATCTTTTTGTAAAATCGACACGCCATGAATAACACTGCAGCCAAAACCACAACGACGATCACCGTCAGCAGGATGTTGGTAATGGATGTGCTGGAGTAACTGCTGGTATCTGCCGATGCTGAATTTTTCCCATTACCAGCCGCTGTTTGCGCAATTATAGTCTCTTCTTTACTCTGTGTTGAGCCCATTCTTCGTGCGCTTAATTTAAATTATTTAATAATTTATGATCATATGTATGTACTTGCGCCTGGAAACGCACCGCGACGCGTCCGCGCTTTCGTCATCTTACTCAAGGCAGGGTCGCCATGAAGTGACGTGTGATCGTAATAAAAAACAGCCGATCGGGATAAGATTACTTTTATTTCTGTCTCTAAATCTATAACATTTTAGCTTAGCCTAATACGCATGCACACACAGACAACATACCTTAATACTATTCTTACGTACATTACACCAACCCTGAGAGGGTCGGGGATGCGCTCAGGGCGCTAGGCTTCCCGGTGCGATTCGTCACATACGTCCCACCTCGGCGGGAACGTACCGGCTGTGTATTTCACGCGCAGCTGGACCACTTGGGATTGGAGGAGCTCGCGCGCCTCTACAGGGTTAGCGAGCTACTTCACATGCCGGGGGTAGTTGTGGAGGGATGGACGGGCCGTAGCGGCGTGGCTCAATGCCACCGCTGCCAAGGGTTCGGCCATTCTAGCCACAACTGTCACCGGCGTCCTAGGTGCGTCCGGTGTGCGGGTGAGCACATAGTTCGGGAGTGCCCCAAGCCGAGGGACGCCCCCGCAAAGTGTGCCAACTGTCAGGGCCCGCACTCGGCTAATGATAGGCGATGTGCGGCCCTGCGTAAGGCCGCTCGCATGCGGGGAGTGCAAGTCGCACCGGGTATTACCACCGCCGCTCGTAGTAGCCGAGCCGCACCTCCGCCGGGTACTCCGGCCACAGGACGCGCGTCACGACCGACGGGCCAGCGTGTGCGGATCGTCGAGGAGTACGCGCCAGCGCCCGGCGCGTCCCTTATGGCACCCGCTAACGCCCTTGCGCCTGCTGGCGGGCGTAAAACCCGTCGCAGACGCAAGAAGGCGAATAGGACGGCTTCGCGAGTCCCGCTCGCGGAGTCGACTCCACACACTATTAGGGAGCCCTTAACACCTCAAGGGACGCGTCCGGTCGCGGACGTGCCCGCCGCTCCGGTGAGTCACACCGACGGTGCAGGCGCCGGCGTCGCTCCGGCGCGGCGCAAGCGCGTCGGGCCGAAACGACGTCGGAAGGCCGCACGGTCGGTTGTCCCCGAAGCGGATCGCGGGACTCAGCCGGCGCCGCGCCCGACTCAGGGGCCAGCCCGAAGGCAAGCCGAAAGGAAGGGGTCGGTCGAGGCGCCGCCGCTGCCTCAACGCTCGCGCATCCACGCACGGGCATCAACCCGTGCGCAACCCCCCGTCCAGCCTGTTGCTGAGGCGGGCGGTCGCCATACAGGTAAGCAGAGGTGGCCCGAGAGTGAGGTACCCCAACCCACCACCCCTACACATCCCTTACCCCAATCCCCGCCGTACGGCCCTTTCGGGCTCTCGGCCTCGACACGCCCGCAGACGTCCTCGTCACGGCCGCCGAGTCGATCTGCGAGGCCATTGCGAGGCACCCCGAGCTCGTCTCGACCGTGCGGCGAATCATCTCCGACCTCCTCGGGGTCCGGTGCGGCGGCTCTACGGCTGCTGTATTGGAACCCCGGAGGGGTTAAACCCCACATGCACGCGCTTAGGCGACTCGTCCTCGAGCAAGACATTCATGTCGTGCTCTTGGGCGAGACTAAGCTGCGGCATGACCTCGCTTTTAGGCTGCCTAATTACCACATGTACCGACGTGACGAGATATCGCCGACCGGGCTCCCTTACAGGGGTACCGCGGTTGCGGTTCGTCACGACGTGGTACATGAGGAATTGTCACTCCCGCCGTTCACTCAGACGCGCTCCATTGGGGTGTCGGTGAGTGCGGCGGGCAAGGACCTGCGCCTGTA
>DWON01004471.1:0-16201 GCA_018251015.1 Phocides pigmalion okeechobee | reverse complement strand
CGTTTATTTGCGACGACAGTACATTTCGAAATATAGTTTTCTATTTATTTTAAACGAGATTATTACGTGTAGTTCTAAAACTTACAATACCTTTACATGACTTGTTGCAATATTTGTTTACACAGACCTGCTCTATCTCTATTACGCCATTTCTACTTAATTTAGAATCGATCAAAAGTTAAAAATCATCTCCTGTAAAATCGAGTTAATCAATATGTCACACTGTCTTCGCAAATTGGCCATATATAATTTCTGACATTACATTAGGGCCCTTTAATACTAATGTAAATATTTGAAGTGAAGTTCACCTTATGTTGGTTATTTTATTGTGGTTTTATTAGAGTTGCCTAACTAATCAACTAACATAGAGTCGAACACTTCTCTAAAACTTTATCTCAATGTGTAGTGGATGTTTAATTAACCTAAAATATGTTTAAGACAAAAATATATTTTAAACAAAATTTTTATTTGTTTAAAATACATTTATATCATGTTAGGCCTAGGATGAAATACAATCGAATACTTTTAAACATAGTTTCATCAAGTAAAGAATAACTGTTTCATCGAACATTTATTCTTCTTATATTTTGCTAAATAATACATGGAGAGATATGGATGGATGCAAGTGTTTTATTACAGTGCGATGGCTCGTGCCGCTCGAGCGATGACACGAGGAACAGCCCGGCCAAATTTTATGAAGTGTGGGAACCGTATTACCCCTCTATTTCACCCACATTTTTCGGGTCCGCGCGCAGGAACCAGGTTCACCTCAGACAGGTATTCGTTACGCCTCACAAAAAATAACATTCGTATTAACCCTTTCCCTGCGGCTACAACGCTGCTGGGTAATTCTGGGTACGACGCGCTAGCGGCTCCTATATACCTGTGTTGTACAGAAAAAAATTTATGAATTACGGGCGAGCCAAAGTGCTGTTTTTACGTCGGCTCTACAAGATTGGGGGCGGACGTTACATCTGTGTATTCGTAGATGATACACAGATGGTAAAAAATACAATATTACAGTAATTTGTCCGCGTATCTTACAAAGCTCCAGTTTAGGGCCGCCTCCCGCAATATTGACCCGATCATATACATATATCCGCGCAGTAGTCAAAGTGTTAATTGTCTAGCGTTTTTGGCACCATGCCGCATGGTGTGAACATTGTTTATGTTAGGCTTATAAAGGTGGGAGAACTATAGTTCGACCAGGGAGGTTCGCCGCCCTCATAATCCACAGGTAAAGCATTACTTGTGTTTCGGTTGGAAAGTTGCTGTTGCCGACTTCACTTTGAAGCGAGGCGACCATCTTAATTCTCAGGAGTAGCAACGTATCTATGTTCGAGCTCAGATATGATTTCAGGCGATTTTGTGACTGCTTAACATCTGATGGTTTACATGTTCGTTTGCTACTCTTTTCACATAAAAATGTTTAAAGATTTTCATTATTGTAATAATAAAAGTTTCTTTATCTTCGGTAGAGGGTGAAACTGTATTTGGACCCTACCAACACCGCTGCGCTCATATTTCTCAGCAACAGTGCATTTTGTGTTTCGGTTGGAGTGAGCCGATATGATGATGTGTAGCACATTTGCTTATAAGCTTAAATAGGATTTCAGTCATGTTTGAGGTGGACGTCCATGGGTGGCAGACCATTTAACATCTTGTGGACTGCATGCTTGTGTGCTACTTTTCTTACATAAAAAAAACTTATAATTCTTGCTAAAAAGTCGTACGATAAGACTGTGTTAATATGACATTGGAAACGATTCCTTTTTGTGATTAATAATTGCATTTTTATACAGCGGGGTATTCGAGGGAGCCGCCGAGGTGGCCGTACTCGCCACAATGTAGCTGCAGCCTGGCGTCCCTGTCGCCACAATGTATTTTTTTTTATATATCTATTACTGCGTGCGTATGTGCGTGAATGCGTGAGTGCGTGGTGCGTGCGTGCCTGCGTTCGTGCGTATGTGCGTGAATGCGTGATGTGTGCGTGCGTGCGTGAGTGCATACGTGCGTGAGTGCGTGGTGCGTGCGTGCGTGAGTGCCTGCGTGCGTGCGTACGTGCGTGAGTACGTGGTGCGTGCGTGCGTACGTGCGTGCATATAATATTGATTGGTAAATATCGTTCATTTGGTGGTACATTGAGGGTTATATTTTTCACAGGAGTCTTATTTTCTTATCAAAGTACCCTTTTTATTACTCCGAATGTACTTAAACTTGTTTAAGTATTTTGTTATGTATAACTGTATTCGTAAAAAAATACATTTATGTCAACGTTGTATCAAATGAGCGATTTGTGTTTACACTGGTTGCAATGCAGAAATTATTTTTTAAATAATATACAATTTTCGTTTGACCAAAAAAATTACTTTCTTAAAATGTAAAGTTTTGAATCTCAGTGTTTTGACTTATTTTTTCTTTTATAGCACCATGAATGTACCAACGCCTGTTACGACAACGCACTGTTTTACGTCGAGTACGAGGTGAGTAACATCGACCTATTTTCTTTTAACATAAGTCTACACCAGGGGTAGGCAACCTGCGACTCTTTTAATGTAAAGTATTGGCTCTTCAGTTTCATGCACATAAAATATATTTTTTTCTAAACATAAAGCTCTAAAATGTACCCATTGATGTAAGTATCTATATTATACACTGTATTCATATAAATAACCTTAATTATATTGTTGGACTATTTTAATATTATTTTATAAGTAAAGTATTTTTTCTACTACAAAACTTGTAAGTTTTTACGTAAATGCTACGTACGTTGGGCACAACTTCGTTTGTGTTTTTGTAAAATAAATGTATTGTTAGTTACTCCTTATAACAAAAGCTATCTGCCTGTGAAAGACGTGTTGAAATAGGAACATAAAGACACACATATTTTTTACATATTTTTTATATATTTTTAGTGGCTCTTTAAAATATGAGAAAAATTGGAAATTGAAACTTTTGGCTCTATCGTCTTAAAGGTTGCCGACCCCTGGTCTACATTTAAGAATGTTAGAACCCTGCGAGATATAAAGATTTTACGTCAGTGGTTCAGAGGAGGCGGTGGTACTTGTCTGGGCGAAATAGAGTTATACTCTCTGAATTTATTCCTTTTTCTTAGAAACTATTCTAACTTGAGAGGGATCATTATCCCTGTATTCTAACTTAACAGCGATCAGTATCCCTGTTAAGTTAGAATGGCCATTTAGAACAGACAGTCAGATAGAATGTCATTGATTCGTATAAAAGGTACTAGAAATATAATTATCCGGGGAATACCAATAGCGTCCTCTTAATCCACCGTAAAGCAACTCTTGTGTTTCGGTTGGAGATGTTCGATTCCCGGCCAAACTTAGAACTAGGCCGACAGTCTTAGACCGGACAGGAGTAGTAATGCATTAACGTTTCTTCTCAGGATAAGATAGGATTTCAGCCCTGTTCTAGGCTGTGAGGATTTTTGCAGCGATCATTTTACATCAGGTTACCCGCGCGCTACTCTTCTCATATAAATGTTCTTTTTATATTTACCACCACAACCGAAAAAGTAACTTAATGGTAGGAATTTATAGAAATAAAACGAATGTATTATGAAGATGGAACAGATAATAACTACTAGAAATATTAGATCTATAATTAATTCAACAGTTCTAATAATTGTTACAACTACTTCTCTACAAAATCTTTTCAAATTATTTTGTGATCTTTCCCCTGTAGATGTCTTTCTGAAATTTTAGTACAAAATTCCAAATATGTAGATAAATACGACTTTTGAGTTTTTAGAGGCAAATACAAAATTTTTGGACTGGAGTGACTTACTACGAGAAGTTTTTTTTATGTGAGATATTCACCTGATGTGAAGTAGTCGCAGCCCATAGACATCCACGTACAACCACAAACAAGACTGAAATCCTGTCTGAGCTCGAACGCAGACTTAGTTGATACTCCTGAGGACATGGTCGCATCGTTTCAAAGTGTAGATGGCAACCGCACCTCTCTAACCGAAACACAAGTAATGTTTAACAGCGGATTATGAGGGCGGCGGTGGTATCTCTCCTGTCTACATTTAGTTTTCAAACCTTTAAAATTCCGCTTTATCATACGAATGTTAGATATCTAGTTTATATTCTGATTGTGAAGTACATTATTCCAGGCGGTCATACACTGTTTTGTAAGTCAATAATATTTATAAACGACTTCAGCTAAAACAGAAGGTTATGTAGTCGTATGAATTTTGTAAAAGTTTGCCGATTACTTGTTTTTGTCTCAAGGCAAAGGTGTGGTACACGACACTGGAATGATTTAAATGATATTACAGCAGGCTGATACAGTGAAAATAAAATTATTTTAATGACAATAAAACTAAAAAAACATGGATATTTTTATAGCTGAGTAAAAGATAAACTAAGTTAACCAATATATGTATTAGATATGTGTATACGTACATAGATTATTTTAGATATGAAAAGCTTCATCCTAATTGACTGATATACAAAATATACTTTTGGTTGCGTTTAGACAAAGATTTTATTACATTTTGAATTGAGGCGACCATTTTAGTTCTCAGGAGTAGCAACGTAAAGTTCGAGCTCAGATAGGATTTAAGTCGTGTTTGTGGTTGTACCTGGATGTCTATGGACTGTGACTACTTAACATTAGGTGGTTTATATGCTCGTTTGCTACTCTTCTTACATAAAAAAGCAAACGTGACTGTACAGGGAGAATCCAAGTTACATTTGGAGTTAACAGCAAATGCGTCACTACCCCGTAGAATTGAAACGGTCACTTTATACTTGTGAGGTGGCACCCGCAAATTGTCACTCTACTCCAAAAATCGCTTCACTTTACAATTGCGTGACAGGATCGTACCACAATAGTTGAACTGATGGTACAGGTATCCTCTTTTATTTAACATT
Source organism: Phocides pigmalion okeechobee (assembly GCA_018251015.1). NCBI lineage: Eukaryota > Metazoa > Arthropoda > Insecta > Lepidoptera > Hesperiidae > Phocides > Phocides pigmalion. Next base: position 11,294 of record DWON01004471.1, on the reverse strand, counting down.
TAATGATTTGTTAATACCAGGAGGAAGAAGAAGATGAAGAAGAAGAGGACTCCTCGGAACAGGAGGAAAATAATCGCGAATATCCTGAACTGGACTTGGGTGCAGCGTATCAAGGATTCATGACTTACAATTCTGTGAGTTATTTAATTAATTTTTGTATCTATTTGTAACTAACGGGAAAAAAATAAGCTTGCTACCCAGTCATTGACCAACCAATCAATCAATCAATCAATCAACTAACCAATCAATCAACCAATCGATCTATCAATCCATCAATCGATGAACCAATCGATCGATCTATCAATCAATCTATCAACTTTATTGACTGAATACGGTTATAAACATGTCAAATATTATAAAAGTACGCTTCAGCCTTCTACGATTCTGATATCAGAATTAAAACGAAAATTATATTGGACCTATAATGTTAATTATTTAATATGTCCATTGGTGTACAATATTTCCGATACAACACAATAATTGTGGTCATTCTTATTAAAAATATTTAGACTTACACTTATTTGCAAACTATTAATTAAATTATTATAAGGTTAACATTAAGCACATTCAAGTGAAAAGTAGCGGTACGCAGCTGGTACGAGGCTGAAGTTGGTTTATGGTGATACCGTCGCAGGCAACTTCAGAAAGTTATACCACTTTCAAATTGGAGTTTAAACCTTTTTTACCTCTTATAAAAAATCCTTCTGAAGCTGGCTGAAATTCAGGAATAACATTATGATTAATTCCGAAATTGTCTGATCTTTTTCTTTTTTCAAGAAGACTCTTTATTGACGTCGTCGACGTCGTTTTGGAAGACGATTCCCGCAACTTCAACGCAATTATATAAGAATTTAGGTAGGACTTGAGGTTGGATGTACTTGTTCAAGCTTCAGCGACTATTTATCTTGAGATGGTTTAAATGCTCGTTTGCTACTCTGTCAATAAAAAATATTTATCCTTCCTTTATGGCCGAACCCTCACTCGTGTTTCGTACTACGACGAAAGTTTATAATTGCGTTTTTCTAAGACTTCACAGTACAAAGAGTTTCTGAAGTTGTTGTGAAAAAACTTTCAATTGTTTTCGATATTGAGTTTTCCAACTCACGTTTTGAGAAACTCGTTTGTTTTCATGTTGGTGTTATTCTGTATTTGAAATTATATATTGACGTAGATGAGTCGCCATCATTATTATTACAGCGTAAATTTACTTGTCATGCTTGCCTTGAGAAGAATGTTGATGGTAACGCTGGTAATGCGGCGGGGTCACGTGGAGGAGCCACGGCGTCTGCTCCTCCGCCCCCACCGACTCCCTCTGCGCCGCCACCAGGATTATCAGTAAGTAGAACTGCTTATTAGTGGCTGATTTAGAATTATTATTATTATTAAAAATTGTTGTTTTACTCAACGTTCTAAGAATATTGGTTTTCACATGAAAACCACAGGTCAAGTGGAGTTCATTTTGGAGATTTTCAGGGATATTTTTTTGGAGATTTTTTCTCACAAATCTGCAAGTATTGAGAATAGCGGCTTTTTGGATGGTTATAAATAAATTACTGAAAAGTCCAACCTGTTCAAGATAATATGAGAGATGTTTGGGTATGATACCGGTGCTGGAGAGAACCAGGAGTAAAATATATTATTATTAGGATTATTATTATTAGGACTTTCGATATATAGGCTGTACAGTTTTTGCCCTTTTGCCTATATAGTTGTCATGTGTTACATTAATTTTATAATCCAACAATATCGTTGAAATTGAACGTATAATCATTTTGAGCATCTTTTTGAGTTACACATAATAGTTGAGCTGCACATAGTAGTTCAGCACATAATAGTTCATACATAAGATTGAAATCGGTAAAATTATTCACTAAATTATTTACTATACTATAGTTACAATTATTGCAAAATTTATTGCATTTTTTATGTGCAGGACATCAGAAAACCGTCATGCAAAAATCTTTTTGAATTCTATAAGGTAGCAAAAAAAATCCGTTACCTAAATTTGCCACCCCAAAAATCTGCCGCCCTAGGCTCATGCCTTACTCAGCCTATTGAAAAATCCGCCACTGCTCCTTATAATTCCTTCTCATTATGCAGTGAAGCATTAAAAATGCTTCCACTACCGAAACGTTGGAGAAGCGTTTGCCGCACTTACAAGGGAGGCGACTACCTATCCGCAAAATTTACGACGACGTAAATGTGTCGCCAAACAGGACTTTAGTTTTGTTTGACGTTAGACATGGATGTCCATCGGCCGCAGAGACCATTTAACATCAGATGGCCTGCACGCTTTACTAATTTCTCAACATACAAAAATTTGGAGTTACAACTATCGAGAATTAGCGTGTCCCAAAAAAGAAGTGAAAAAAGCCTGGACATTTCAATGGTGTTTCATTACAGGGCCAGCGGGGTCAAGGTGTACCTGACCAAACACGCTGTGGCTGCCGTATCTGGGTGAGTAAAATTATAGAGATATTTGATAGGAGGTGATATGTACGTTAATACCTGAAAAAAATCAACGGGTTGTATTCCAGGAGCGCCGGCAAAACTGAAAAATTGAATATATATTTTGGAATAGTTAGGGAATATTTTTTTACAAATTGCTTTAATTATCAATATAAAAGCACTATCATTTATGTGGTAAAATAAAATATTCATTTATTGTGGTATCAGACATAGACAGTCGAGCCATCAGCAGTCACCATCCATGGATGCGCGTAACACACGTCTTATGAATTTTCGATCAGGTGAAGTGTCTTGACGCGAATTTTAAAATAAGTTTTCACTTCTAAAAGTGCACAAAGCCGCTAAAGAAGTTTCACTTAACTTAAATGATGAAATGTGACTTGTATATTAGAAATTTATGTAGAGACAAAATTTTATATATATATGACTAGTAGGCCAAGTAGACGTTGTCCTGCACAAAAATCAGTAATTCACTTTTTTTTTTAATCTATTCCTGGCTCAACTGAACACAACCTACTCATAAATGTGAGCTTTACATCAAATTGCAGCGCAACCTATTGGGTTTAATTGTGAATCAAAAGCATTCTCGGATTGACCAGAAGGTACATAACTAATTTCATTAAAAGCGGTATAGCCGTTTAGGAGTTCGGTGACGTACACACGTACAGAGGAATTATATGTATAATGAATATATATAATAAAAATAAAGTATTCATTCTTAACATTTAAACTGCCAATATCAAGCACATAATAGTATATTGTCAACAGTCGCATAGATTCGAAATAGTCACAAAGAATTTTAAAATGTCAGTCTGACTGCATGTGTTTCCAGTTGTGAATTTCGGGTTATCAAATGTTTCTTTTTCAACGGAAGAAAATAATGCATTATGATTGTTGACTATCGAGCGACCAGAATTAACAGTCCGAATATATAATATATAATATAACGTGAACTCGTGTTTTGGTTGATAAAGAGCGATTATAGGCTACACTTATAAACGAGGCGACAACACATCTAAGTATAACATCAGATACGGCTTCAATCGTGTTTGAAGTTGTATGTTTGAGGTAGATGTCCTTGAGCCACAGCGACTTCTTAACATCAAGTAGCCTCCAGGCTCGTTTGTGACTTCCCACTTAAAAAAACATATAACTACAACATATGTTATTAATTGCAGCATATTTCGGGATGTCCTAATTGCGATGGGCTTGAGGCGCAGCGCCAAGACGAAGCGGCCGCATATCCAATTGGCCCTACTGGGAAGGTGAATACAATTATATACTCATTTCCTGCCAGGATTAACTATACTGTGGGTGCTATCACATACATAATAGCACACCGACAGAGCACAGTAACATGTACACATAAACCTAGAACATATCTTCTGCTGACAGGAAAAATAGCTATGTTAAATTATTAATTTTTTGAGATACGAGACCTTTTAATGAATTTATCATTTAATCACGATAAATAAGAAACTTTTATATGTTTTAATGAGTTTATCCACCATTTGTGTCTGATCTTATCTCACATTTAGAGACATGGTGATTACTTTAAGCAAATATGGTGCTTAAATTAATAAAATCGTGATTTCAAAACTGTACTTTGTGAATTTTACCTGCCAACCGACGATAGGTTCATTATTTATGCCTTCACATCAACAAAATAGATAGGAGACGTCAACTATGGCTTCGTTGCGAAGACAAAAGGTAATCGCATGAGGACGGGTCTCAAAGGTATTCTTCCATGTTTGAGCATTTTTATAGGGAAAATGGCCAGCGGTATGACATCTTAAAATGGTTAACACTTTCACTGTGGCGCTCACATAGTAGATCGGGCCAGCGTTGCGGGAGGCGGCACTAAACTGGAGCTTATTCCTATAGACTGAAGATGCGCCGACAATTCAATGAAATTTTGTATTTTTTAGCACCTGCGTATCGTGTACGAATAAATAGACGCAATGTCCGCGTTCAGTCTTGTAGCGCAGACGTAAACAGCACTTTTATTCGCCCGTAATCCATACCGATTTGTACGTACAACACAGGTGCGTACAAGCTGCGAGTGCAATACATAGCAGTGTTAAGCATTTATCCGCAGGAAAAGTGTTAAGCATTTATCCAACCATGGTGTTGCGTAGGAGTTATGGCTGAGCGGTAATCGAATCAGGGATCCTGCATGTGTATTTTGTCTACGAAGTATTCATTGCCATCGACGAGGGATCTTTTGGTCTTTAGCCAGTTATCAATAATACTTCCGTTACTAATTAGTCTCTATAGGTGTTGACCTATTTCACCTATATAACTTAGGTATTTTCTCTCTACTTTTGCCAAGCGTATACCAAGTCGCGTATTTTCTTTTCTTAGGCGTTTGTAGAATTTTCAGGTTCATAAATGCCCTAACCTCAATTGTCACGGCGGTCGATTATTTTGGTTGTTATATAGATGGTCGCTTGAGGTTATAATATGTCTTTCCAATCTATAGTGTATAACAAACTATAGCTGAGTATTCGTTTATGGAGACCGGTTTTAATATGCGGAGATGTGGATTGGTAGTCAACATGATTGTTGCATGTTTTTAAACCCTTCTATTCGGGTTGAAATGTTTATTATAACCGGGAAAGACTGATCATATAACGCGGAAATCGATTACAACCAGCATCCTTCCAAGAACCCACTGAGGTTTTTCTACCAGTCGACCGGTTCATACGCGTTAGTCAGATACTGATTTTGAGTTTGGACGCTATTGAATGCTTTGACTTCGCGCAGTAAGGTAGGTAAGTCTCATTTTTGAGTCCCCTTAACATTAAGCTTTCGTCATTATCATAGATTTAGAATAGATTGTAAATAATTTTAAATGTATGGTTCCCATTTTTGGTTATTTAGTAGCTCTTTTCTCATGTGGATTTGAATCACTTTATTTAAACGTCCGATAGAGCCTGATATTTTTAATAAAGTATGCTTTGTATATAGTTTTAGTTAAGAATAAGGAATATATAATATATGTAATATGTTTACAGGCGCAACTACAGAAATTCAGGTTTCCGCCATTGCGTTTAAATTTGCCGTCGCAAACTGAACATGAAAAGGTAATATTCTCTTCAATTTTCCTTAACATATATTACATTTGTTGATCTATGCGAGCAAAATAATATAATTTACAGTCTTATTTTCTAACTAATGTTACATTGAATTAGTCCCTCTATTAAAAGTTTAGTGCACTTAAACACAAAGCACTTGAGCACAGTCTTAAAAAAAGAGCGTGTAGCACACTTTAATTCCACTACCTTTTTTAATTACCGTTTGTTAAGTATGGCTTCAATAGATCAAATAGCTCAAAATTGGCAAATCTAATAAGTGTTGATATATTTTTGATACTTAACAGGTCACAGCGTTTAATAAAGAAGAGCGATGTGGAGTGCATAACGGTTTGCACGTACATTTGCGCCGTCCGCGCCCCTTGACCCCCGCTAAGGTGAGAACATCTTGTATACATAGTTTTTCCTCATTGTTTTATGTGAGAAGAGTAGCAACGAGCAATCAAACCACCTGATGTTAAGTGGTCGCAGCCCATAGACATCCACGTACAACCAGAAACACGACCGAAATCCTATCTGAGCTCGAACGTGATGAGATGGTCGCCCCGCTTCAAAGTGCAGCCGGTAACCGCACCTCTCTAAACGAAATACAAGTAATGCTTTACGGCAGATTACGATGGCGGCGGTGGTACTTCCCCAGGTGAACTATAGTTCTCTAAATTTATTAATAATATTACATTTAAATTCCATTGAAAATATCTGACATTAAGTATGTCTTAGGATTGTTGTCCTAAGTAGCTATACCTTTTTTCATTTGTTTTCCCTTTCCTTCTTCGTTTTATCATTTCTGCAATCCTTTATTTTTCGTCAAATTCTTCATTTATTCATTATTTTGTTACTTATGCCTTCCTATTGTTTCATTAAATTTTTGTTGCTTCGGTCTTTTCATTTTTTGCTCATTCATTCTTTAGCCATTATCTCTACATTCATTCGTTAGCTTCCTCGTTTTTTCATAACTTAGTTCATTCATTCCTTCTCTTCTTATTACCATCGTTCTGATGTTAATTTATTCCTTCTTTTGTTCTTTCTTTTTACAGACAAAGCTCTCCTAAGTAAATAAATTAACAGAAAAGCTTGGGTACGGTATATCCGAGTGTCATAATGTGTATTATTTCTTTTAACAGATTCTGGCTATCAATAAAAGGGAACGAAGCAAGCCAGCCATAGCATACCACCATCGTGAAAACATGACACCCAGGAGGGCTGCTGCTCCGGACGGGGTAATAATCTTTATACCCACTAATATACAAAAGTAAAACAGTGTTCGCTTGTTTATTTCCCGTTTTTCTTTTCAAATAGATGATTATTAATTAATCATTATTAGATGAAAAAAAGTTATCATAATAAGGATGAAAAGTAAATATACGCTTCTAAAAGTTTAAACGAAATGCGTAATATAGTGAATCATGATTCAACTTTGTCATTTTATATGAGTAATTTGTATTATAAATAAAATAAGCAATATGGCGTACAATAAAAATGTTAATATAAACAACAGTCCGATAGAAATGTTATTTAATTTATGTTATGCATTGTTTAATGTAATCTGTAATTTTAATGTAATAATGGAACTATGTTCTAATTAAACATGTGTTTTTAGTCCGCCCAGCAACCAGAAGATGGGGAAATATCCCTCGATATGCTAGAAGTAAGGACCAGCTTACTGACACTGTATCAATGGGCTTCGGTATGTGTTTTACTTTTACTAACTCCTGACGCAAAAAGGGGTGTCCTAACTTTAACATGTATTTCTGTGTTCTTATGTATCTGCTTGTCTGTGTATCTGTGTATGTTTATCGTTTTTTTTCACTAACCATTTATTCTTTTTGTTACAATTACGTTTGACTCAATTTGCTTCGCCATTAGCAGTATTGAGTACGTGTTTTGCCACGTATGTGTCTGCCTGAGACATCGTATCTCTTAAATGGAAACCGATTTGGGTTTGTTCTTTTGTTCAAAATTTTATTTGAGTTAAAATGTTCGTAGCTACGATAATAGGAAATTTGTTTAGCTGTTCGAGGAAAGGTCTTTTCTAGTTATTGGCAGGATAGAAGAAATTTCACTAGTCTGATTAAATTAAAATTTAGTATAGTGTAGTCAGTCATATAAGAATAAACTGATGCTGCAGTATCAATTGGAATTAATAGGATACCCAATTCTTCACCGATTTTATGTTTGTTCCATGTTCCATCCTTTTTTTGTTTTATTAATCTCGGATTTTTTAATGTACCCGGTATAGAGGGAGCGATTCCGGGTTCTGTTGGATATCCACATACAAAACCTTTCTAGGGCCTTTTTCAGTGTTTATAGAATACATTAATGTCTGGAAACGAACGCAATTGGTGTTCTCTAGTATGACGTCAGTATCAGGCACATCTCGGGAAAGCTTTCCCGACTTCGGCACCGTTTGTGCCTATCCTTCCCGGAATGGCCATACATTTACAGCTCGAGCTCCCACTCGTACCACTACCGATCCCGGAAACCTTTTAGTCGCTTGTTAGGACAGGCAAATGATACCGTAGCACTATTCAGGTCTCAATCTACAGACACAAACAACATACACGTATCCTGTTTGGTTTTATTAGAATAGTCTCCATCAATGAATAGATAACAGATAGACGGTGATAAGGGTCTGATGATGAAGCATGAAAGAGTTTTTACAAGCATTATTTATTTACACTTGTTGCAAAGTCAGCAATTAAATCTTGCGAGTTGAACTGTAGCCACTTTCCAGTGTTTTATTAAGCCGAATTTGACACACGTTTTGATCTCATGGCAATCCGTCTTTGTCTACAAACCGCCTTGTTGAATCTGATATAGTGGTTGCAATAAGTGGTGATTTATCAGTTCCAAATTAACCTTATGAGATGAGCAGCAGATGAAGGTACTTGATAAGCGAAACTACGAATAAAGTGACGTATTTGGATATTACAGAAGTGATGATATCGAAAAGTGGGAATCGGTGATTTTAAATTTATTTTTATCGGAACTGGAATCGGAAGACTGAAGCTTTCTTAACACCTATTTATATGTTAACATGATCTATTTTCTAAGCTAAGGATAGTTATAAGAGTATTAGGTATTACCATATATCCTTAATGATATCTTAACTAAATTATATCTCCCGGTTGCTATCAATAGATAGCTAACGTTAAAACGGTCGAGTCAGAGGTCTTATGAGCCACATAAAGTGTTTCAATAAAGGCCTTGTAAAAAGGGCGTCGTGGACTTAACTTTAATTAGCTCTGGTTGTTCTGGATGAAGCAAACTATGTTTTTAATTTCGTATACGTTTTCTTTTTGTTTTATTAATTAATGACGTATTTGGAACGAAATAGAAAAATAACAATCGATTAAAATGTTATTTTATACATCAAAACTAGCATACAAATTTATGTTGGGGAGACCTGCATACTTGGAACGAATATTTCATACCTCCACCAATCCGTATAGCATCATTTATTAAAATATATTGTAATACCACCTTCTGCGCGAAAAAGCCGTGCAAAAATGCTAGTGTTGCACAAATAAAATGTCGATTTGTTTCTTCTTATGTAACTAAAATTTCTATCTGTTTCTATTTCAAATTTTGTAAACAAGATCAGATATAGATTAAGTATTATTGCTATATTATCTTAAAACTGAGCCTAAATCTAAAGAAATATTTTAGACTAGCGACCCGGCCAGCTTCGCTCGAATAGAGATTATATTTACTTACATTATTTTTCTTCCATACATGCATCCAGTCATTACCTAACTGTAACATTTATTTCGAACAACGTCTGAATTACTATATTGAATTTAACTATTTAATCTCTCGCCCAATTTACAAAAAAAACTTAGTTTATTATGCAACAAAAACTTCATCAGGACGCACTTTACCTGTTGTTAAAAATCTCTATACCTGTGCGAGAAAATCCGTCTAGTAGTTTTCGAGTATATCATGAATAGATAGTTAGACACGACGAGGAACTTTGTTTATAATATTTAGAGATTTAATAACCACCCCTTCATGTAAAATTCAATTTACACAATGTAATTCATAGAAGAGGTATATGGTTACATTTTGAGGGCGAAGTCTACGGTTACTGTAGTGTTCTAGTGTTAGGTTGATTGACTGAAGGTCCTATTCAAAATTACGATAATTCATGTTTTTATCTCTTTAAATGAAATGACAGCAAAAATGCACTTAACATATCGTAAGGTTTCACAACAATTGAAAATCATAGCCGTAGCTAGAGCCTCACTTCCAGACACCGATAAATAATCTTAAGGATTAATTATTTTTCCTTCATAATTCGTTTTTGTTTTCACATTATTAACAGAAATATTATTCTTACCAGATTATTTGGTATAATGGTTCATTATATATTAATACATTATTGGTACAATGCAGTAGAATACCAATTATTAAATTATCACCATCATGTTTCATCATCATTCCACATCATTCAATCTGCATTCGCATATTTCGTAAATCAAGATGTCACTTAGGGGATTTACGTCGTATTTTCTTTTATGTTTTTTAACTTAAGAGTTTATGATTTATTATTAATGTTTACACGTTTATATTTAGTTATAAATACAAAAATATATATCGTACTAAAGCTTAAAAATAGTAATAAAATAGATTAGTTATATAATATTTCTGTCACATCCTAACATTTGTAATATTACTAAACTAAGAACGATAGAGTTTTCACTCTTTTTATTAGTTAATATTTAGGTAGCAGTAACAAAACAGCTACAAGGCAGCGTATGGTATTATTAAAAACTGCAATTATTGCAGATCAAATGTTCATAGAATTCGAGAATTGTCACTTGTGTTTAGTACCTTGTTTAAGCTCTTAGAGATGCGTCACATTGTCATCTCTTCGCAGATGTATTGTATACGAAAAACCAAATAAGTAGACAGGTAAATATGTATTTAATTGATTTCCCGATTGGCTGGGTACATGGAAGGCTTGTGCTTGTTTTTTTAAGGCAATTCATTTAATATTAATTGAAGTTTAAATTACCATTTAATAAATCTTAAAGTTAATTTTATTACAGAAAAGAATACTACGGGTCTGCAGAGATAGATTGTCGGATTTTGATATTAAGTATAGTGTATACCTGGACCTTTTAAAACTATGGGGTCATTTGCATGACTTGGTAAACAACAAGTTCACTGACGACAATCAAGATGAGGATGAAGTAAGTAACTTAGAATCTTTCGCTTTATAGTCGCTTTGTATGCATTTCGATGATCATGGCTTACCGATTACAAAAAAATCTATTATAGAAAACGTACTTGAAAACAAATATAGAATTTAAAAGTAACATAATCACTAAGACTTTCCTTGCGGCACTATTGCCTTGTACTACGTGGCGTAACGCGCTTGCACTCGTACACACCGTTTGTATGTCCAAATCTGTATGGATTACGGGCGAACACAAGTGCTGTATTTATGGCCCTACAAGATTGCCAGCGAATATAACGTCTGTGTATTTGTAGATGCTACACGGATGCTAAAATGCTATATTTTTGCTTATCGTCGACGCATCTAAGGATCTGGAGAAAACAGCACGATTTAGGGCCGCCTCCCGCAACGCTGCATCGATGTAATATATGAGTTCTGTAGGTAAATTAAAATATAAGTTTAGCTCGTAACGATAATGATGAAAATAAATTATACGCAAAAAAGATAATAGTTTATCTTTTTTTTACATACAATTATATAAAAGAGTT